>CAJHQP010001005.1:0-137295 GCA_905132765.1 Moricandia arvensis
CTCCTTCAATCGGTCTTATTTTTTAGTAAGTATTCAATGCATTAAACATATAAATATTTTGCGCAAGTAATATTAATTATTTTCCTACTCCTTCAATCTGTCTTATTGTTTTAGTAAGTATTCAATGCATTAAACAAAATAAGGTTAGTATTTATAGGGCTTCCCTTTTTTGTTTTGTCGATGAGAAAAATAAATCAAAAATGAATTTCCGAAAAATCAACTAATAGAATCGCGTTATTTCGGCTGAGAATGGCTCTGTGAGCGCCACGTGTCAAATGTACTTCTCATTTAATAGTAAAGAGGATTTTATTTTACTTTTATAATAATAAAATATAATTTGTTTATATAGATGTTTCTATGAATTTATCTTAAAAATAATTTATTATTATTTTATTTAAGTTACATACAATTATACTTTTAAATAATTAATATTTAAATATTTATTTGTTTGTATATGTAAATGAATAAGTGTATTTATTAACATATTTATATTTTTTATTAATCATAATTAATATATATATATATATATATAGAATATTCGATGCATATTAACTATTTCTACATTTTTACGCATATTTTATTTTTTTATTTTTATTTTTATATTTAAGTGATATAAATATTGTCTCATTTGCAGAATATCTAATCATGTTTTGTATTTACCAAATTTTTACATGAAAATATAATTATTATATACTTATTGTGTACATATATGTATTTTAAAAACTCTTATTTATTTTCAAATGCATATCTGATAGTATAATATTTAAGTTTGAATCTTAATGAACATTTTGATGAATTTAAATAGTGTTAAAGTTTTTTTTAGATATAAGAAAAAGGGGAATAATCTATAGAATTTTAACAAAAATTAAATTATAAATCTTTAAAAATAATAATATAAAAAGTTCTAATATTAGATATATATCTACTTGATCTAGTTACATTATAAATTAATGATGGGACTATGTTGTTTTATTAGTTAATATAGTTTCCAATTGACTAATGTATAATGAATATTCTCTATATCTTTGTTTTATGTTTTTCCCGAGACTATACTATAGTGTCATTATTATTTGTAAATAGTACTAAGTTTTAACAAATTTATTGTGAATTTTTGAGAAATTTTTATGTTTCATATATTTTGTTAATTCGAAATTAGGATG
This sequence comes from Moricandia arvensis, assembly GCA_905132765.1. Taxonomy (NCBI): domain Eukaryota; kingdom Viridiplantae; phylum Streptophyta; class Magnoliopsida; order Brassicales; family Brassicaceae; genus Moricandia; species Moricandia arvensis. The sequence goes on from CAJHQP010001005.1 coordinate 1,161, forward strand.
TTGGTTTAGTATATTATTAATGCTATTAGTAAATTTTATGTGATCTCAGATCTGTTTAAATAATATACTATAATCTAAATTTTGAAATTATGTATTTTTAGATTCATACGTTCTTTATTCGAAAGTTTTGTGTTCTTTAAGATTTTTTCGCTAACTAATTTTATGTTAATCTTTCAACTATTTAATTTATATATCAAACTATTTTTTTGTTGTTATTCGTTTTGTTTACTAAAACTAATATTGATTTCTTTAATATTTTAAAATAATATATTTTTATAATCTTCAAAATTTTAAATAATAATAAAATAATAATTTATAATTTTGGTGCTTTTAAATAATATGTGAACACGTTGAATGATTTATAACATCAAATTATATATAGTAAATGGAAATTGTGAATATCATAACCTAAACTTTAGAAATCACATGTAAAAAATTTATATAATTAAATTGTTTGAAATTATTGTATTTTAATATTAACTAGGTGACCGGCCCGCACCATGTGCGGGCATGAACATATTTAGTTATGGACTTAATAGTGGTTGGGTTTTGGCAGGCACGAATTTTATATCATAAGACCACTGTGTTTGGGGTAAATCAACGACACATGCAAATGCTGATACTCTATTACATAGAAAAAACATACACATTAGAAGAAGAAAATGTAATTTAAAGGGAGGAATGAATGTTATCACATACTGGTTCAAAAGCCTTAATCTCTCCTTCTCGATCTTCAAGGATTCGATGGTGAACATCTGCAAGAACACACACAAACCCAATGTGAAGCGACATGGACATTGAGAGGTGAGAAAGAATATAAGCATCAGGTATATCGATACTCACCAGTGTATCCACAAGAAGATGATAGTTTCATGTTCTTAAAGTGAAAAAGTGATCATTCATAGCTAAACCTACTTACTTGAGGCGGAGTTCTCGAGCCTTGTTCCTCAAAGTTGTTCTTCTCCTTGACACGATGGTCTTATGATATAAAATTTACTTAACGTACAAGACGTTGTGCATCTTTCAGAAAACTATAATACAAACACATCAAGATGAATAATGAAATAAAGAAACAAACAAACCTTGTTCTACAAGGACGTCATCTACAACTTCGGCAACCTGCAACACATATTTACAAAACAATTCGAATATTAGCCAAGGAAACTGGAGTAAGCGTGAAACAAAAAAAATAATTCCATTTTAAAAACCTTATTAAAATGTTCATATTGTTTGTTTCCTAATCCAAACACTCTATACTTCAAGTTCTTAAGCCATTTTCCTCTGTCATTCCCCTGTAACACACATGTCTAAAACTTCAGAAACAAGTAAACAGAACTAAACAAGTCACGCAAAGAAAAAAAAAGACTCACCTTTGTTATGATTTAATCCTTCGACATTGACCTCTATATATATGAAGTGAATCATATAGGTTTGTAACGACGCCAAGCAAATATTCATAAAATAAATTATCGAACCGTTTAAGTAAAGATAGTTAATTTTTTTAGAAGAAAATTAAATGCATATGATACGATTTTAACTTGCGCAAGTAATCAATATGATTTACCGTATTTTTAGTAAGGGATGGTAGTAAATTATGTATTAATAAATATTCTTGCGCAAGTAATCAATATGATTTACCGTATTTTTAGTAAAGGATAATAGTAAATACATGTATTAATTAATATTCTTGCGCAAGTAGTATTAATTATTTTCCTACTCCTTCAATCTGTCTTATTTATTTGGTAACTATTGAATGCATTAAACATATAAATATTTTTGCGCAAGTAATATTAATTACTTCCCTACTCCTTCAATCGGTTTTATTTTTTTAGTAAGTATTCAATGCATTAAACATATAAATATTCTTGCGCAAGTAATATTAATTACTTTCCTACTCCTTCAATCGGTCTTATTTTTGTAGTAAGTATTCAATGCATTAAACATATAAGTATTCTTGCGCAAGTAATATTAATTACTTTCCTACTCCTTTAATCTGTCTTATTTTTTTAGTAAGTATTCAATGCATTAAACAAAATAAGGTTAGTATTTATAGGGCTTCCCTTTTTTGTTATGTCGATGAGAAAATAAATCAAAAATGAATTTCTGAAAAATCAACCAATAGAATCGCGTTATTTCGGCTGAGAAGAGCTCTGTGAGCGCCACGTGTCAAATGTACTTCTCATTTAATAGTAAGGAGGATTATCATTGTTGTTAGCTATGTCTATGATTATTTTCGAAAATCTATAATATATTAAGTTAAGATAATATGTTATGTTTTTATTTTTTAAGTTTACCATATTTGATATTGATTTATATTTTATTCTGACATAAACGATTTTGGTAATATTGACATTTTTAGAAATAGAAATATAGATATTTTAGATTTTATGTGGATACCCTCAATGGCTTATAGCCTCAACTTTTATATAGTATAGAACACTCTTAATAATTTATAGCATCAAATTATATATAGTAAAGGAAAATTGTTTAAAATACCACTTTTCTTATACCACTTTTCATTTTTACCTTAATCACCTTTATCCTTACTTTTAAGAGTAAAAACACACTTATAGCACTTGGGTTAATTAATCTAAAACTTAGGGTTTATAGTTTAGGTTATATGCTATTATAAACCCTACCCCACCTTACCCCCACCCCTCAACTCTAAACCATAAGTCTTAGATTAATTAACCCAAGGGTTATAAGTATGTTTTTCTCTCTTAAAAAAATAAGGGTAAAAGAAAAAAGTGGTACAATGAAAGTGGTATTTTTGACAATTTCCCTATAATATTTAAGTTTGAATCCTAATAAACATTTTGAGGAATTTAAACAGTATTAAAGTTTTTTTAGATATAAGAAAAAGGAAAATAAATTTATAGAATTTTAACTAAACGTGAATAATAACTTTTGTTAAAATAATAATATATAAAAGTTCTAATATTAGATATATATCTACTTGATTTAGTTATATTATAAATTAATGTTGGAACTATGTTGTTTTATTAGTTCACATATATATTTTTCTTAATTGTTAGAAATGTGTCAAATTTCATTGTTTTTAGTTTATTGATTATTATTCTTAAATAATATAGTTTCCAATTGACTAAAGTATAATGAATATTCTCCATATCTTTGTTTTCTGTTTTTACCGAGACTATACATAATGTCATTATTATTTGTAAATAATACTAAATTTTAACGAATTTATTGGGATATTTTTATGTTTTCATATATTTTGTTAATGTGAAATTAGGATGCTTGTCTAGTATATTATTAATAATGAATATTCTCCATATCTTTGTTTTATGTTTTTACCGAGACTATACATAATGTCATTATTATTTGTAAATAATACTAAATTTTAACGAATTTATTGGGATATTTTTATGTTTTCATATATTTTGTTAATGTGAAATTAGGATGCTTGTCTAGTATATTATTAATGTTATATGTGAATTCTATGTAATCAGTTTAAATAATATATAACCTAAATTTTGAAATCATGTATTTTTAGATTCATACTTTCTTTATTCGAAAGTTTTGTGTTCTATAAAATATTTTCGCTAGTTAATTTTATGTTATTCTTTCAACTATTTAATTTATATATCAAACTAATTTTTTTGTTATTATTCCTTTTGTTTACTAAAACTAATATTGATTTCCTTATTATTTTAAAATAATATAATTTTTAAATCTTCAAATTTTAAAATAATAATAAAATAATGATTTATAGTTTTTGGTGCTTTTAAATAATATGTGAACACTCTTAATGATTTATAGCATCAAATTATATATAGTAAATGGATTTTTTTATATTTTGAATAGCACATAACCTAAACTTTAAAAATCACATATAAAAAGTCTCTATAGTTAAAAAATTTGAAATTATTGTATTTTAGTATTAATTATCATTGTTGTTAGCTATGTTTATGATTATTTTCAAAAATTTATAATATATTAAATTAAATTATATATAATGTTTTTATTTTTTAAGTTTACCATATTTGATACTGATTTATATTTTATTTTAAAATAAACGATTTTGGTAATATTGACATTTTTAGAAATAGAGAAATAGTTATTTTAGATCTTATGTGGATACCCTTAATTGCTTATAACCTCAGCTTTTATATAGTATAAAATACTCTTAATAATTTATAGCAACAAATCATATATAGCAAATGTAATTTGTGAATATTTCATATAGCCTAAACTTTAAAGCCACATTTTAAATATATATATTTAAAATTTTTTTAACCTATTTCATTTAAAAAATATTTATCATTGTTGTTAGTTATTTTTATGATTATATTCGAAAATCTATAGTATATTAAGTTAAATTATATGTAATTTTTTATTTTAAGTTTACCATATTTTATATTGATTTATATATTATTTGAAATGAACGATTTTGGTAAGATTGATATTTTTAAAAATAGTAAGTTAAAAATTAATTTGTCATAATATGATTGGTTGTTTTAAATTCTACATGGATACTTTCAATGACTTATATCTTCAACTTTTATATAGTATAGAACACTCTTACTGATTAATAGCATCAAATTATGTGTAGTATTTGTGAATATTTTCATTAGCATATAACCTAATCTTACATGTTCTAAATTTATATAGTTAAAATTGTTGGAAATTATTGCATTTTAAAAATATTTATCATTTTTGTTAGTTATTTTATGATTATTTTCGAAAATCTATAAGTTAAATTTTATATAATGTTTTTATTTTTGTAAGTTTACCATATTTGATATAGATTTATAGTTTATTTAAAATAAACGATTTTGGTAATGTTTACATTTTTAGAAATAGCAAATTAAAAAGTATTTTTTCATAATATAATTGGTTGTTTTAAATCATATGTGTTACTTTCATGATTTATAGCCTCAACTTTTATATAGTATAGAACACTTTTAATGATTTATAGCATCAAATTATATACAGTAAATGTAATTTGTGAATATTTTCAATAGCATATAGCCTAAACTTTAAAAATCACATGTTTTAAATTTATATAGCTAAAATTGTTGGAAATTATTGCATTTTCAAAATAATTATCATTGTTGTTAATTTTTATGATTATTTTTTAAATATTTAATATATTAAGTTAAATTATATATAATGTTTTTTATTTTTGTAATGTTACCATATTTAATATTGATTTATATTTTATTCTGAAATAAATGATTTTGGTAATATTAACATTTTTATAAATAACAAATTAAAAAAGTAAGTTGTCATATTTTGATTGGTCGTTTAACATCCTACGTGGACGCTCCCAATGGCTTATAGCCTCAACTTTTATATAGTATAGATATATATAAAGTGCCAACATTAACTAAGCCTATTCTTCTAACTTTGCCAATAGCAGTCTATGTGTAGCACATATAATTGTATGCCACCCTAAGAGCATGCCCATTAGAGATTTAGAAGGGGTTTATGGGCTCGGTAACATAGGTAAAAGTATTAAAAATAATAGGTTATAGTTGTGATCCGGTTCTTACGAGTGAGCCTGTATGAACCGGGTTCAAGGCAAGTGTCAAGCAGCCATTGGAAACGCGTTTTCGCGTCGATGAAAATAGGGTTCGCGTTGAGAGGAATCATTTTCGCTTCTCTCTGAAAAAATTAGGGTTTGTCGCTCTTAGAGGCGATTCTCGTGCGACGACGACTGCCAGAGCTTTTCTCCATCAAAACGAGGACGGACTCTCTCCTTGACGAGCTCAGGTCAGTATCGAGTACACTAACAGTTTCATAGAACCGATATGAGTGCTTGAAAGCGATCTCGGGGATTCGAAATAGATTTGAGGTTTTCGAGTTAGGGTTCTAAATCGAGATGGGGGTTTTGATTTGTGGGTGTAAATCGAGATGCGGGTTGGATTTAGGGTTCGTTTTTCGGGGATTGTAAATCGATTTGAGGGTTTCGAGTTAGGGTTCTAAATCGATTTGGGGGTTTCGATTTGTGGGTGTAAATCGACATGTGGGTTGTATTTAGTGTTCGTTTATCGGGGATTGTAAATCGATTTGGGGGGGGTTTCGAGTTAAGGTTCTAAATCGATTTGGGGGTTTTGGTTTTATGGTTGTTCTTGACGGTTCGATTTAGGGTTCGTTTCATCATATTGTTTCGTCACTAATCATTTATATTTCTTGTAGAGATGGATCCCGCGGAAGAGATAAGAGACAGAAAGAGGCAAAAGGAGCACATCAGCGTGCTAGGCTACGTGACCGATTCAGAGTACGGGATTCCGACAAGGTGTCCGTGTGGTGGGATAATCATCGACGAGGTTCGGGGGAAGGAGGACTACGACACTCTTCCTGGGAAGCGCTTCTTCACCTGCAAAAACTACAAAGTAAGTTTTAATTTGGCAAATTGTAATATATTATGTTGCACAAAGTCGAGTCTGATTGGTGTTTATGTTGTCAACAAGGCTGATGGGTACCATTATCGTCAGCCTTGGGTTTATGGTGTCCAGGAGGAGATCGAACGGCTGACTAAGCGGGTGGAGGAGGCTGAGGAGGTGATCAAGGGGATGCCAAATCTCAATAATCAGATTGAGACACTAGAGGTTAGTCAAGTTTAGTATTTAGTGCCTAATATTTGTCCTTTAACGTTGTTAAGTCTCCAACACTGATTCATTGTTGTTTCCTTGTCCAGGCAGAGGTTGAAATCCTCATTGGGCAGGTTCATAACCTCAGTGTTCAGGTCGGTGACATGGAGAAGATCGAATGGCTGAGTAAGCGGGTGGAGGAGGCTGAGAAGGTGATCCAGGGGGTGCTGAGTCTCAATACAAAAATTGAGACACTGGAGGTTAGTGAAGTTAACCTTTGAGCGTCTCATATATGTCCTTTATTAGTATAGGTATGTATTTATTAAGTCACTAACACACTTTCATTGTTGTTTCCATGTCCATGCACAGATTAGAAGCCTCACTGGCCAGGTTGAGAACCTCACTCTGCAGATCTTTGACCTCGAGAAGCTCTGCTTCGAATGAAAACCAAAGGTAAGAGTCAATGTGAAAGTTTCTAAATGTTTCTAAATGTATTTCTGTCAATGATGTAGTAGAACTTAAGTTTTTATAAAAGATACACTAAAGTAACCAAAACTAGAATTAGTAGTAGTTCTAGTTCTTAATATAAAGTAAAGTAAACAGCCTTAAGCTTAACTAGAACTAGTTCTAGTTCAGTTGCTAAAGTAAACTAAACCGAAATAGAACCGAACTAGAACTAGAAGTAGAACTAGTTGTTGTACGAGTTCTTGAACTGATTTGTTGGTGTAATGAATGGTCTGTGAATGGTTGAGGTGTATTAACTAGAGTAAGCTATAGCTTTTTAACTAATTTGATGTGTAATGAATTCTCTCTCTGAATGTTGTTGTGTAATTAAGAATAATGAATGTTTGGTAGTTAGAGTTTGTTTAATTGTTCTCTCCTATCAATGCCAAAACTCATTTAAAAGATAGCAAATCCACTTCAAAAAACACAAACCAACTTAAAACACGAACCAAAACCAAATGGATCTTTTTTCCCAAAACTCTCTCGGGTTTATTAACTTATTAGCTTCCCAGACCAGTCAAACAATCGACTTAGAGTCATCTAGGCTACCTAGGTTTAGCAGCCAGAGCTCTGAAGATCCTAAAACTGTGGAAAGGAGAAAGTGGACACCGAAAGAAGACATTGTGTTCATCAGTACTTGGTTGAATACCAACAAGGATCCCATTGTGAGTAATGAGCAGAAGGCATGATAGTTCTGGAAGCGAATACATGATTATTTCAATTCAAGCCCTTAGCTGAGTGGCTTAGCTCCTAGAGAGTCAAGTCATTGTAAGCAGAGGTGGGGAAGACTGAATGAGCAGGTGTGCAAGTTTGTGGGATGCTATGAGGCCGCTTTGAAGAAGCAAGCTAGTGGTCAAAATGAGAATGATGTCATGAAGGCTGCCCATGACATCTTCTTAAATGACTACCAGGTGAAGTTCAGCCTTGAACATGCGTACAGGGAACTTAGGTTGGATCAAAAATGGAGATTAAACTCTTTGTCAAGAGATGGTGGAAAAGAGAAAAGGAAGGAAGCTGCTGAGGTGGTGCCTGACTTGGAAGAGGTTAGGCCTCCTAGTGTTAAGGCTTGCAAAGCAGCCAAACGCAAGAAGCATGGAATGAAGCAGCTTATGATCAATTAGAGGCATGCTTGTTGTGAAAGATAAAATATCAAAACGGAAACTACTTGATCGTCTCCTTGCCCAAGAAGATGCACTTTCTGATATAGAAGTGTCTCTCAAGAAAAAACTCATCTCTGAAATGCTTTGATCCGGTCAGTTTTAGTTCTTTTTTTAACTTGCTTGTTCTGTTAATGTTGATTGAGTCTCTTTTATTGATTGGAACAGCTTAAGTTGCTTGATGTGTTATTCTTGTTCATTGAATCTGAGTAACTTGATTCTTGTTATGTATTTACTCTCTCTTGTTGATTTGAACAACTTTTTTGATTGGAACAACTTTAACAACTTTAAGTTGCTTGCTTTGTTGTTCTAGATTGAGTCTCTTCTATTGACTAGAAGTGCTTTAACTTAATTGCTGTATTTTGTTTTGTTTTGCAGGTCACGGGTGCAAGCAATGTCGCTTCAAGTTTGGTGTTTTGCAGGACACGGGTTGTTTGTCTATGTACCTTTTTGTATGTTTGTTTCACGGGAAAGTGTAGTGTTTTGTATCATTCTACACTTTTTTTTCATTCTCGGCAAATGTAATCATGTAGGCTATAAATTATGACTCTCTCTTGGATCTCAATTGTGCAACAAACACAACTTCTTCTTTCAAAATTTTCTCTCATCGTTATAGATTTCCAATAGACACAAACATGTATCTATCTATGCTCTCTCACTCGAAGACCTTCTCCTTTCTCTCTCTCTTGAGTGTATAAACATTTTCTTCTATTCTTCTAAAAAATTGTTAACCAAACTGGTTTTTCATTTCTCTTCCAAACACTTGTTCTATCTCTTCGAAAAAAGAGAAATAACAACCAAAATTTTTTTTGTTCTATCTCTACTTTTCATTCCAAACACTTAACCAAATTTGTTATTCATTGCTCTTCTAAAGAAAGATAACAATGTCTTCCTCATCGTCTGATGGCGTAGATGAAAGGTTAGACTAAGCTTTTGAAGAAATGTTCGACCAACAATTTGATCAAATATTCGACTCAATAGTTGATGTTCAAGCCAACAAGCCGGACAGACGAGCTTATATCGAAAGAGATCGGAAACAAGGACACAATCTACTATGGAACGACTATTTTAGAGAACATCTTACGTACCCACCGAAAATGTTTAGGCGGCGTTTTTGAATGAACAATCCACTGTTCCTTCGTATTGTCGATCGCATAAGTAATGAAGTTCCATATTTTCGGCAAAGACGAAATGCTCACGGAAGGTACGGGATATCTGCACTTCAAAAGTGTATAGCAGCTATACGTATGCTGGCATATGGTCAATCGGGAGATACGTATGACGAATATCTCCAAGTTGGTGAAAGTACTGTCCTTTTATGTTTGGAAAGTTTCACTGATGGGATAATACAATTGTTTGGAGATGAGTATATAAGGAGACCTACACTGGATGATCTTCAACGATTACTCGATGTTGGAGAGTTACGCAGGTTTCAAGGGATGATAGGCAGCATAGATTGTATGTACTAGGAGTGGAAAAACTGCGCAACGGCTTGGAAAAGGCAGTACACACGTGGTTCAGGAAAGCTGACAATTGTCTTAGAGGCTGTGGCATCACATGATCTTTGGATATGACACGCATTTTTCGGAGCACCAGGTACCCTCAACGATATTAATGTTCTTGATCGGTCACCATTTTTTGATGACATTTTACAAGGTCGAGCTCCTACAGTTAGTTTCAATGTCAACGCCACAATTAGCGTATAGCGTATTACCTTACCGACAGAATTTATCTGAAATGATCAACATTTATCCAATCCATCCCACTTCCTCAAAGTCGTAAAGCAGAGCTATTTGCTGAACGTCAAGAATCCGTCAGAAAAGATGTCGAACGTGCTTTTGGAGTATTGCAATCTAGGTTTGCAATAGTTAAAAACTCAGCTCTACTATGGGACAAGGAAAAGATAGGAAGGATTATGAAAACTTGTGTCATATTGCACAATATGATAGTAGCGAACGAACGTGACAGTTACACTCAGTATGATACATCTGACTTCGTAGGAGGAGAGTCGAGTAGAAGTTCCCAGGTTGATTTCTCGTACTCTATGGACACCCCTTCCAATATCGGTAATATGCTTGGCATTCGCAATCAAATTCGGGATAAACAGAGACATGATCGTTTGCAAGCTGATTTAGTCAAAAATTTATGGCAATCAAGATGAATAATCTTTGTATGTTCATGAATTCTCATTGTACTGAATAAAAACTTTTGAAAAATATTATAATTGTTTTTTTATTCCTAAAACCCCATCTCCAGGTTCACTAATGGAAGAGCAAAAATAATACACTATTAATGATCCCACCAAAAATATATTAAAAAATCTTATAAACCCCAAATAAAAGTTCACTAATGGGGATGTTCTAACTAGGTCCAAAGAACATGAAAAAGTATGTGTTGTAATATTGTTTGTTTCCTGTGACACTTTATTTTATAATAAAAATAATACTATTGATTTTTTTCTGGTTTTTGCAAGCCTTTCTTTTTTTCATAACTACAATCACCAACTAATAGAGAACTTTATTAAATTAGGGATTTAACAAGTTTTTGATTATTACTGAAATTGATCATCCAATAAAATAGGCAATATGTCATGGTTTAGATGACCATTTCAATTGTTCAATTTGAGAATATTTTTTAAACAGTTCGAACCAAATTTAACCAAATTTAACCAAATGGATTTGACCAAACTAATTAAATTGTTTTTTTACACGAAACTGATAAAATATAAGTGAATTATGATTTTATCGTCCAAATTACATATATTTGTTTTTAAAAAAATTCAATCATAATCTAAATAAACTATTCAGCCGCTAAAACCAAATCTATCTTATTAAAACTTACCATAAACATTATCTTAAATTTATAATATGACAAAAAGAGAGTTAATGGACATAATAAATTTTCTTTTTCCTGATCGAGTAATGATTCTGTTTTGTTAGTGTCTTTTCAGGTTTTATTTCATAGAAATTTGGATAAAGGTGTAAATGTAATGAGCATAGAAATTTTATAAAAATGAACAACCAACGTAAATAGTCATATGATTATACTAGGGGTTAATCCGCGCTTCGCGCGAGATTTTATTTTTAAAAAAAGCGTGGGATTTTATTTTTTTAAAAAAATTTCAAATGATATTTGTTTTTAAATTTAAAGAGTTGATTATTTATTTTTTAAATCACTATTTTCATGATATTTTTGTATATAGAATCTGAAAATATTGATAGTTTAAGTCGGTACAATTAACTAAATTGCATAATATCGGAATTGTTGTATTTGGTGACAATTTTTTATTTTTGTTTAGACAATGTAACTATTTTTTTTTTGTCATTCAGTGTTATGTACCCTTATATGTTTTTTGTTGGTTTGTTGTGTATTGGATCTTTCATCCGGGCTTTGCAACTAGTTATTTGAATTTCTATTGTTGCAATCATATAATGATATTATTTAAATTTGAAATCATTTGTTTTTACAAAAAAAAAGAACTTACATAAATAATTGAACATAGTAATCTTACATATATTTCTTAAATTCTGAAAATTACTTTTCATTTATTTATATTAGTAGGAGGTGCTATAATTGTTTTCCATGTTGCCAAGGTTACTGTTATTGTTACGTCATCATGTTAATGTTGTTTTTTATTCTAATAAGTTTTTAACTAACATGGTAATCTAGTTACTCTAACCTTATGAAGCACATTCTTGATACATTTCGATCATCGGTCCACTTATGTTTTGCTTAGTTCCATTCAAACGTGTCCAAGTATATTTACCGATCTCAAACTCTCTCTTTTATAATATCATTATGCCGTACATGAAATGCTAATTCCATACAAACATTTTGTTGTTGTAGAGATGTTGTATTCATATACCAGTGTTGTTTTGAAATATTCTTCTATGCCTCGAATGTAATTAGCTTTCAAGTTGTTAATCGAGAGACATCATGTATTTTTGCAATTATTTTAGTGGATAGATCTTCGATGAAGTGTAGGTTGACAGATATAGTAGTTTTGTGCGGACTTTGCTAGAATCAATGTTGATTCCATAATACTAAAGGCGTTTATTCAACAAAATAGTGATACGTGTGAAATAGTCTCCACCATATTTAGAATGTTTTCAAGGTGCGTGAAATGGTGTTACAATGTCATTTTGTTTTATTTATGAGTGTTCATCAATGTCTTAGTGATAGTAATATGTATATAATTTTCATTATTTATTTTGTTAGATGTTGTTATTTATTTATTAGAAAAATGTTTGATTTTGTATTAGACATTAGTTGTATTTTATCATTATTTTTATTTTTATTTCTCTAAACTTTAGCTTGTGACCACAAAGGAAGAAAACATACATGTGGATTTTTTTTTTTGTGGTTTGGGTATGATAAAATATGAAAATAATATATTATAAATGGATTTTTCTATTTTGTGTTCTTATGATTTTTTCTATTTATTCTTGATGACTACATTTATATTTGTACTAAATTATCATTTTTACTAAATTTTCACCAAACTAAATTTATATTATGTATTTTCATTAAATTACCATTGTTTTATTTGTTAGACCTTGTTATTTTTAATATTCAAATTTATTGTAAAGTCTTTATTTTTCTTATATATTAATTGTTGTTGTGATTTTATCATGTTTTTTTATATCTGTTAATTTATCTAAATTTGAATTTGGTGACCAAAAAAAAGAAAACAAATTCCATAAGATTTATGTTTTTTTCGTTGCCATAGATTTGATGAAATGTGAAAACTAATATTTTTTTTTATTCTTATGATTTTTTTTTCTGATTGTTCTTCAAATTTTATGTTTTTCATTATATTATTTAATTTTCACTAAATACTATTGATTTTTGCATTATCTTTGGATTTGCATATTTTTGCATTATCTTGACTATTTAGTTACTAAATCATTAAAATAAATAATTATGTGCTTATAATGAAATATTATTATCTTCTATATTTTTTTGAATATTTATTTAATTTTATTTATGATGCTCTTAGTTGGCATGGTAGTATACCTATTGTGGGAGTTTCAAAATAAAATATACTCCATCCATTCCGAAATTAAAGATCCATGTTTTAGAGAAAAAAATCCGTTAAAAAGATAAATTTTTACATTTTCAATTTATTAATTAATGGTCACTGGAGATTCTAAAGTATTTATTAAAATTTAATTAGTTGAAAATTATGGAGAATTGTTAACTAAAAAAAATAATATACTGATAATTTAAATTTTATATGTTTTTTAATAAGTTTGAAAATTATAAAACTTGTTTTTTGGAACATAGGGAGTATATACCTTTTGTGGGTGTGTTTAAATGAAAAAAAAATATTTCTTTAAGCAACCAAAAACTTAACCGGAGCAAAATAAATAAAAAAGAACTGGTTACAATAAACTTTAGTCTTAAACACTTTTTCACCATAGTTACATATCTGCATGGTTAAATCCGTTTGCTAAGTATTCTTTGCAGAATCTTAAATGTTTTCTGGATTCGTGTCCAATATCAATGTAAGGTGGCCTATATGTTAAAAAAAAAACCTAAGAGCTGAATGAAAATCTTCATATTTCATGTTCAATCCAGTCGATGAGAATAAGAAAAGTTTGCCATTCTCAAAGATATTACTCCAATAGCGTAAGAAAGCTGGAACATGGATCTGTGATGTCGTTGACATTCCATTCCATGATTGGTTAAATAAAAAAGCCGCAATAATACATTGAAAAGAATAAAAGTATAGGCGCCTTGCCTTGTCTGTCTTCTCCCTATGACTTTCAAGTCGTTATGTTCTTCTTCAATCACAGTTTAACCATCCCTTTATTTTGTCCTTCAAATCTCTCGTTCATTCAAAGGTTTGTTCTTCTTTTTGTTAGAGATAAACTTGAAAATAACTTAAGTCTTAAGTTATATTAATCTTATTATGGATAAGTCTAGAATAAGGGTTTTACTATTAGGTTTAGGAACTTTAGATTTCTATATAAGAAGATGTTGAGGTGTGACATGAACTTATGAGTGAGAGAGATCTATTATGAGAGCTTGAGTTTTGAGAGATTTTTCCTTAAGCTAATAAGAAGTTATTCAGATAATCTTGTGTGATCTCATACATTAAAACAACAATTGGTATCAGAGCCTACAATCTGAAATCAAAAAACGATGGGAGATATGAGTATCACTACCGTAAACACAAAACCTAAAGAAGGACCATCTTCAATAAACTGTCCAATGCTTACTGCAACGAATTATACGGTTTGGGCAATTCGAATGAAGATCCTTCTCAAGGTTCATAAAGTTTGGGAAATTGTAGAAAGTGAGGCGATCGAGAATGATAAAAACGATATGGCCATAGCACTCATCTTCCAGTCCATTCCAGAAGCACTTATTCTACAGGTTGGTGAATTCGAAACTGCGAAAAAGGTTTGGGATGCCATAAAAACACGTCATCTAGGAGCTGAGAGAGTTAGGGAAGCTCGGTTACAAACCCTAGTTGCAGAATTCGATCGCTTAAAGATGAAGGAAACCGATACTATCGATAACTTCGTTGGCAAGCTATCCGAAATTTCTTCAAAATCTGCATCGTTGGGTGAAAACATCGAAGAAGCTAAACTAGTCAAGAAATTTCTTTCAAGCCTTCCAAGAAAGAAATACATACACATCGTGGCGTCATTAGAACAAGTGCTTGATCTCAAAACAACAAGTTTTGAAGATATTATTGGTAGATTAAAAGCATACGAGGAGAGAATTGGAGAAGAAGAGGAGAGTGGCCATGAAGAACAGAACAAGTTGATGTATGCAGAAAACAACTCGTCGAATGGAAACTCGGTTAATCGAGAAACTCAAGGAGAATACAGAAACAGAGGGAGAGGTCGGATGTATGGACGAGGCCGAGGAAGAGGAAGATCGTATCAAGAGTTTGATATATCGAAGATAACATGCTTTAGATGTGACAAGAAAGGGCACTTTGCCTCAAGCTGTCCCGACAGACTTTTGAAGCTACAAGAAGCTTACGAAACAAGAAATAAGGATGATGTAGACGATACACAAGAAGCAGAAGGATTATTGATGCATGAGATAGTTTACCTTAACGAGAAGAATGTAAATCCAAAAGAATTTGAAACAAATTCAAATAGTGACAAGATGTGGTATCTCGACAACGGCGCAAGTAACCACATGACAGGGAGACGTGATTACTTCAAACTCATTGATGAGTCAATAACAGGAAAGGTGAGATTTGGAGATGATTCAAAAGTTGATATCAAAGGGAAAGGCTCAATATTGTTCATAAGTCAGAATGGTGACAAAAAGATACTTGCTGATGTGTACTATATACCAGCCTTAAAGAGTAGTATCATCAGTCTTGGACAGGCAACGGAGGCAGGGTGCGAGGTGAAAATGAAAAACGAGTATCTTATACTCAACGACAAGCAAGGGAAACTTATAGTACAAGCAAAGAGATCACAGAACCGACTTTACAAAGTCATGATGGATATCATAGATGCAGAATGCCATCAAGTATCTAGAGTGACAGAATCGACTAAGTGGCACGCTCGGTTAGGGCATATTGGGGCTAGCACCATGCGACTAATGATGAAAGATCAACTAGTCACAGGTCTGCCGAAGCTAAAACTCGAGGAAGAAACATGTTCTTCATGCTTACTTGGTAAACACGCAAGGCATTCTTTCCCAAGCGCCACCATGTATAGAGCCACTCGAGCATTGGAACTCATACACGGGGACTTATGCGGACCGATCACACCTCCTACAGCCGGAAGAAACAAATATATATTTGTTATTATAGATGATTATTCAAGGTATATGTGGACAATATTTTTAAAAGAGAAAAGTGAGGCCATAGAAAAATTCAAGACATTCAAGCAAGTGGTTGAAGGAGAGACAAGGGAAACAATAAAGACTTTCCGAACTGACAGAGGAGGAGAATTCACTTCAAATGAGTTCAAACATTTTTGCGAGACATCAGGAATAAACAGACATTTAACTGCTCCGTATTCACCGCAGCAAAACGGTGTAGTAGAACGCAGAAACAGGACTCTTATGGAGATGACAAGAAGCATCCTCAAGCACATGAATGTGCCAAATTATTTATGGGGAGAAGGAGTCAGACACTCTACTTATCTCATAAACAGAGTAGCATCCAGAGTTCTCAAGACACAGACACCATACGAAGCTCTAAAGGGAAGAAAACCAAATATCAGTCATCTTAAGGTCTTTGGATGTATTGGCTATGCAAAGAACGACACGCCACATCTACGCAAGTTAGACGACAGAACACGGATACTTGTGCACTTAGGGACAGAACCAGGGAGCAAAGCATATAGGCTCTTTGATCCTATAAACCACAAGATTGTTGTGAGTAGAGACGTTATTTTTGATGAACAAAAAGGCTGGAACTGGAGAAACATCACGAGTGATGATGCAGATGCTCCGGGAATGTTTGAAGTTTGTCGCGAAACACTTGATAGAAATGTCACAGAAGAAAGTAATCGTGAAACAGAGGAAATCACAAGCGAAGAAGAAGAAGAACAGAATGCAGAAGCCACACTGGATATCGATTCACACGAGGAACCACTTGAACCTGAGTTACGGAGATCAACTAGAGTAAGCAGAAAACCTAGTTACCTTGACGATTACGTTTACTTATCTGAGGTAGAAGGGGAACGGATGCTGTTATTGCTTAATGAGGAACCATATGATTATAATGAAGCATGCCAAGAAGACGTATGGAGGAAGGCATGTGACGAGGAGATGGAATCTATTGCAAAGAACAAAACATGGGAATTGGTAGATCTTCCTAAAGGAGCCAGAGCCATAGGTTTGAAATGGATCTTCAAGCTCAAAAGAAACTCTGATGGAACTATAAACAAACATAAGTCAAGATTAGTGGCTAAAGGCTACATTCAATGGCATGGTATAGACTACGAAGAAGTATTCTCTCCTGTGGCAAGAATAGAGACGGTACGTCTCATTATATCTTTGGATGCATCTAGAGGATGGCAAGTACACCATCTGGACGTTAAGACAGCATTCCTAAACGGAGATCTAAAGGAAGACGTCTACGTAAAACAACCAGAAGGATATATAGTCAAAGGAAGTGAGGAAAAGGTTTATAAACTAAAAAAGGCATTGTACGGTTTGAAACAGGCACCAAGGGCATGGAATGAGAAACTTAATGCAACTCTTGAATGTTTAAAATTTGTAAAATGCACGAAGGAGCCATCTCTTTATCGGCTAAGAACAGAGGAGGATGTACTACTGGTGGCAGTATATGTAGATGATCTATTGATCACAGGTTCAAAGCTGGAGATGATAGACGAGTTCAAAGCAAATATGTCAAGAAAGTTTGAGATGAGCGACCTTGGTTTACTAACTTATTATCTTGGCATTGAAGTAATACAATACAATGGAGGAATCTCCATAAAGCAAGAAGGCTACGCAAAGAAGGTGTTAGAAGAGACAAACATGATCGAGTGTAATGCAACACACTACCCTATGGATGCAGGGCTAAAGCTTTCTAAGAGTCGAGAGGAGACGAGTGTCGATGAGAAGGATTACCGAAGAGTCATAGGATGTTTACGCTATCTGATACATACTAGACCAGACTTGGCATATTCGGTTGGTGTTTTGAGCCGGTATATGCATGAACCGAAGAGCTCGCATTTGTCAGCATTAAAGCAAGTCCTAAGGTATGTAAAAGGCACATATACATACGGTTTAAACTTCAACCGTACAAGTGCAGCAAGCTGGATATTAACGGGATATAGCGACAGTAGTCACAACGTAGACATAGACGACGGAAGAAGTACCTCTGGACATATGTTCTATCTGAACGAGTGTCTCATAACTTGGTGTTCACAAAAGCAGGAGACGGTTGCACTATCATCGTGTGAAGCAGAGTTCATGGCAGCTACTGAGGCATCTAAACAAGCTATTTGGTTACAAGAGCTACTCGATGAAGTGTTAGACAAGTCGTGTGGAAGAGTGGTGGTTCGAATAGATAACAAGTCTGCTATTGCTCTCACAAAGAACCCGGTGTTTCATGGACGAAGTAAGCATATCCATAAGCGGTATCATTTTATTCGAGAATGCATAGACAATGGTCAGATAGAAGTAGAACACATTGCTGGGAATTTACAAAAGGCTGATATACTCACTAAAGCCTTAGGAAGACTGAAGTTCAAAGAGATGAGAGAGCTTGTTGGAGTTCAAGATTTGAAGACTGAAGATTTCAAGTTTAAAGGGGTGAATGTTAGAGATAAACTTGAAAATAACTTAAGTCTTAAGTTATATTAATCTTATTATGGATAAGTCTAGAATAAGGGTTTTACTATTAGGTTTAGGAACTTTAGATTTCTATATAAGAAGATGTTGAGGTGTGACATGAACTTATGAGTGAGAGAGATCTATTATGAGAGCTTGAGTTTTGAGAGATTTTTCCTTAAGCTAATAAGAAGTTATTCAGATAATCTTGTGTGATCTCATACATTAAAACAACACTTTTTACTAGCTAAAGGAGTACATGAACATGATATTCTTTTGTGTGGATAGTTGAAGATGGTTGTGAAACAAACAAGGTTATGGGTGACTAGGTTTAGACATAAAGTTTGTGCTTTACACGTCTTTATGCTAACTTTATTTTCATCTGTTCAGAACCTTTTTTCTTTTAACTAATAAATACAACTTTTTAGCATTTTATGGTCTCTGATATCGATTTTATTAATTTGGAGTGAATCTCATCTTCCTTTGGAATTAAGCAATCCATGTAATTTTTTTCTCTTTTCCGATCGCTATTTAATGGCAGTCTCTGTCATTTCTCCTTCATGAGCTTATGGTTAACTCTTTTGCTTTAGCTCATATAGTTCTTCAAGTTTGTTAAAGCTCTTTAAATTTGAAGAAGTCTTCATCAGATTTGTTTTCTTTTTTTTTCTAAAACGGATTTAGAAGATATCTTAAAGGTCTTTTGGTTTGACGAATACTTCATTCAGATTTGTTGTTTAAGAGGGATTTAATTAGAGGATGTCTCAAAGGAGAGGAGGACATGATCCGCCTCCGCCGCAGAGGCGGATACTGCGGACTCAAATAGCTGGCAATCTCGGAGAGGCTTGGCTGGACAGTGAAGAGGTGCCATCGTCTCTAGTGGAGATTGCTCCCATCCTTGGTGTAGCTAATGAAGTAGAAGCTAGTAACCCTCGTGTTGCTTACTTATGTGAGTTGAAATAGTGTAAAAGTCCCCTAATGATTTGATCATATCGCAAATGATAGTGTAAACAAAAATCATTTGGCTGTTTTTTAATTAGGTCGGTTTTATGCGTTTGAGAAGGCACACAGGCTTGATCCCACAGCAAGAGGTCGTGGTGTTCGCCAATTTAGGACTGCGCTTCTTAAGCGCTTAGAACATGTATATCATCGCTTCATTTACTTTACTGTTGGCTTGGCCATGCACATAAACTTCTTTGCTGCATGCATGGGGACTATTTTGTCAGCTTACTTTATTTTCTTAAACTTGTGCAGGAGAGTGAAACAACTCGTGCCGGAACGTGGCGGAGTGACGCACCCGAAATGAAAAGTTTCTATCAAGACTACTACAAGAACTACATCCAGGCTTTGCGCCAAGCTGCTGACAAAGATGACCGGTTTGTGTTTCATGGAACTGTTTCTTCGGATCCGTTTTTGTCTCTATCTTTTACCGGCTCATGGTCTATAGGGGCCTTTGGGCAAAACTGTTTTTAGGGCTTTTATAATAATCAAAACTTTAGTATAATTTTTCAAAAATATTATGTATAGAATGTTATTAAATTTAGATATAAAGTAAATCTTTATTTAAAATATGTGTTTATATATTTTTTAAAAAATATTCCTTACAAGTTTTAGATAAAGATCTATTCTTCAATTTTTTTTTTAAAAAAAAAAGATGCATTTTGCCTTGTAGTGCTAAGCTTACAAAGAAATATCAAACTGCTGCTGTTCTCTTTGAAGTAATGAAGGTTGTTAATGCGACAGAAGATGTGGATGTGTCTGATGAGGTGGAGTATATACATCTTGTAGTTTTGTGTTTCCTACTTGTGTTCTTATGCAGGTCTTTAGCCATATTTTCAATGGAGGAAACATCTTGATATTATCATGAATTGGGTTTTACCAAATTATTGGCTCACTTGTTTCTGTTCATATCCTTTTTCTTGCTGGTAGATTCTAGAAGCCCACACAGAGGTTGAAGAAGAAACCCAAATCGACGTGCCTTACAACAGCCTTCTCCATGATCCTGATAGTCAAAATCCGCTAAGGTTAACCAAAATCAACATCTCACTAATTGTTTCCATTAATGTTTAGTTGTGTTCTACTCAGATTAACAAACATTCACACTGCTCTACAGATACAAGCGGCACTCGCACTTGGTAACACAAAGGGTCTACCATGGCCAGCAGGCCACAGGAAGAAACAAGATGAAGACATACTAGACTGGCTTCAAACTGTGTTTGGTTTTCAGGTGATATTAGTGAATATCCTGTTTTTGTTTGTTTGATTGAGAATATTTCCATGTGCTGATTGTGATCCAAACCTTTAAATGGCAGAAAGGCAATGTTTACAATCAAAGAGAGCACTTGATTTTGTTACTTGCTACTGTACACATTCCACAGTTTCCAAGACCTGAACAATTAACAAAGGTATGTTATTTCTTTTGAACTTCAGTTAAAATTCATGCTTCTGTCTATCTGCACCAACGGCCTAATTTTAAAAATTTCTGCCTTTAGTTGGATGACCACGCAGTGAGTATTGTGATGAAGAAACTTTTGAAAGACTACAAAAAGTGGTGCAAGTATTTGGGTCGGAAAAGTAGCCTCTGGTGAAGAAACGTCTCCTTTTGTGTTTTCAACTTAACATAGAAAAGAGATGTACCATATTGTGGTTTTCTAACTATTCATCTCTTCTGTTCCCATTTGTAGGTTACCTGTGTTTCAACAAGAGATTCAACAGCGGAAATTGCTATATATGGGCCTCTATCTTTTAATATGGGGAGAGGCTGCAAACCTAAGATTCATGCCACAATGTCTTTGCTATATATATCACCATGTATGTCTTCAGTTTCTACTTTATGTTGTTTGCATGAAAGTGAAACATTACATTTTGTATTTGGATAAGTGCAGGTGAGTTCAATTCTAGTAAACTCCATAGAGCTGAAAACATAATATATAAGGATGAGGAATAAACAATATCCATTGTTGAGTGTTAGTGAAAGTATGTGAAATGTTCACATGGTGGAAACAGAAAGGAAATTGATTATATTGCGGCGTCCATACTTAATATCATTTATGAAAAATAATTTTTTTTATTTGTATTTGAGTTTAGGGTTTACTATTATGTTTTAAGACTTACTATTATTTAGAGGGTGGAAATTAGGATAAGATTTAGAATTTCGAATAATTTGATCATTTTACCATTTAATATTGTGCTTATTTTATGTTGTCTAAGGAATTTTTCCATATTTTATATCTACCTTAGGATTTCTTTTCTACTTGAGTCTAAATCTGAGTTAATTTTTATCTTCTAAATTTGTTCAGATGGCTTTTGAAGTGTATGGCATGTTGTCTGGGAGTGCGAGTCCAATGACAGGGGAGCATATAAAACCGGCATATGGTGGTGAAGATGAAGCTTTCCTGCAGAAAGTAGTGACTCCTATAGACAAGACAGTAGCTAAGGTTGTTTGCTTAGGTTCATCAGTCTTGACCATTTTTACCTTCTTTTGTTGTCTTCGGGTTCCATTTCCTCCATTTTTTCATCATCATATTCGTGAACTGTAGGAAGCAAAGAGAAGAAATGGAGGAAAGTCAAAGCAGCCTGAGAGGAGAAACTATGATGACTTTAATCAGTATTTTTGGTACAATGCATGTAGTTATCTTGTTAAAAATGTCAGGTCATTTACAGTTCTTCATGATTGGATCTTCTTGTTTTTTTTCAACTTGTAGGTCAGGTCGGTGCTTTAAGTTAGGGTGGCCTTTGCGGGATGATGCTGATTTCTTTTGTCAGACAGCTGAGGAACTTCGAAAAAGTTATAGTTGGTTTTGTAGACTAACTCAAGCTTGCTCTCATGGCTTCTCCTCTGCATTTGCTCTTGGCCGTTTATTTTCTATCCAACGATGGAGAAGAAAAGATGACGTCAATGATACCTTTCAACGGGAGAGAATCTTGGAATAGATCTTGGTGGAAAAACCGTGGGGAGTGGCATTCATGCTCGTCTTCCTCTTCTCTATGGTTCCTTATCAATCTCAGTTTCAAGAACGTTTGTTTCCTCTTACATGATACGGCATCATTTTTTTTCTTTTTTTTTTTCACTTTCACATTGGGTCTAGTGGTGTGAATCATACAATCAATAAAGCGAATCTGGTATGTAACTAATAGATTTGTGTATGTAGTTGTTGCTTTATCTCAACCGCTAAAGGAGAAACTCATGTTTGTGAAGTTGTTGTTAACTTGTGTAGTTGCTTAGTCGATATTTGTATATTTAGAGGGTCGAAGAGGGGTTAAGATATGCGAGGTTTATCGTGGTATTTTTTGTGGACGTTTTATGAACAAAGAGCAATTGACATGGTGGGTTTTCTTTGACGTTATATTTATAGTGATAAATTTGCATATTCTCGACGTAAAAACAACGGGAAATTAGTTTACTAGAATGACTCAAATTTATTCAGAAACTACTAGAATAATTCATAAAAGTTTTAAATTACCAAATTATTTTTATGATCGAAAATACCCTTATTCATAGTTATGACCAAAAATGTATATTACAGAAATGCCATTAATATTATAAAATAAAACTCCGGTGGCAGACTTATTTAACGAAAAATAAATCTAACGGAGTATAAATCTGTTTCTTAAATCTACTGTTCAATTTAAATCTACCATGGATTTGGTAGCAGACTTCTTCGTGATGGCAGATTTTTTTGACTTGATAGACTTGTATGCCCGATTTAATGTTGGCAAAAGATTTATCTATTTTAGTTTGTCGTATGAAGTAACAGATTTATATAAAATATCAGGTTTATTTCGAAGTGGTTAGATTTGTAGGACAGATTTAATTTTGTAGAGACCGATTTTTAATGGGTGATAGACATATATTTTTAGGACATACATGTGCATCCGATTTAAAAATTGTACTCGACTTTTGTATTCATTTGGTGGCAGACTTTTAAGCTGACCTTCTTTGACGGTAGACTTTTAAATTTAATTTTAATTACTAGATTGGGACACACTTATTATAGCATATATATGTTTACGAATTTTTGGCTAAATTATCTATTCTGGTTTAGTTTAAGTTGGTTTCGGTTTACATTATTTGAATTCAATTTTAATTAATTTTAGAATTTGGTTTAGATCAATTTGGTTTTGGTTTAAATTAAGTTAAATATCCGGTTTTAACAATTTTGAAACATGGTTTAATCTAAAAGACCTTAACCCACGTTTTCAATTAGGGCTCTCTCGTTTTCTGTCTGTACTTTTTGTCGTCTTCTTCATGTCGACTCTCATGGGGATTCACAATAACATCTTTTAATCCAATTTACTTGGAGAACAATGGAACCATTAATTCTCGTTTGTGGAAAGTGGAAAGTTGAGAAAACTAAGTGGCTGTTTGAAGTGGATAATGAACGAGGTAGCATATTGGTTGCTGCGAATGAGGACACTCACTTTGAAGATTTTGTGAAAATCATATTTGAAGATTATGGAGTGGATTTTGCAGAAAACGACTTGGAAGTGAGGTACCTTTTGCCAAAACGGAATCTACATAAACAAATCATCGATACACCACCTGTGAAAATAGGAAACGATAGACAGTTTCATGCATTATTGGGTCTTTGCAAGGTTGACAACGTTCGACTATGTGTAGAGTTTAAAGTGAAAAAAAATGCTGGAGGACGAGCTGAGGAAGATCAGAAACAATCCATTCAAGGAGATGAGTCGTTATGTGAAGACGAAGAAGATACAGATGAAGAGGGTGATAGATTTGATTGTTGTGATGACTCTGATGGAGCAACATCTGATGATGAAAACTTCACTGTATACGGGATTCCACCAGACAATGTAGAAGATGTCCAGGAATCTTCTACAAATATGCATTGTGCAAGAGTCCTAAAGACAAAAGAAAGAGAGTCTCCAAAGAGTATATCCGATTTGCGCTCATTCAAGTTTGATGTGGGGCAAAGTTATGATTCGAAAGATGATTTAGAGACTCGTCTGAAGATATGTTCAGTTGTCCATCGTTTCGATTTTGATGTGGACAAATCTACAAAGAAGTTGTACCGTGTAAAATGTTAGATAGAAGGTTGTACGTGGAAGCTTAGAGCTTCACCAGTAGGTGACTCTTCAAAATTCACAATCCGAGTATATGTAGATGAACATACCTGTTCTGTAACAGAACGTTCATCTCGTTCCCGCAATGCTACTCCGGAAACTCTTGGACTCTTGTACAAAGAGTATGTTGGTGGAGTTGATCCATCTGTTTTGCCACGTCATGTTGCTAGTGCTATGAACTTGAACTTTGGAATCAAGGTCTACTTTTGTGCATCAAATTCTACTCTCTTGTCTAATCTTTACTTCCTTCTAAATGGGTTACTGTTTTTTGTATATTGCAGATGGATTACTGGAAAGCTCGTAAAACACTTTTAGCGGCTAGAAATCTTGTAATGGGTTCTCCAGAGAGTGGATACCAGGAATTACCTACTTACTTGCACATGATTAAAAAGTCAAATCCAGGGACCCTAACTCGTCTGGAAGTTGATTCAAACAACATATTTAAGTATTTATTCCTTGCCTTCGGCGCTAGCATTACTGGATTTCCATTTATGAGGAAGGTTGTGGTGGTTGATGGAACTTTTTTGCAAGGGAAATACAAAGGAACTCTTCTGATTGCCACATCACAAGATGGTAATTTTCAAATTTTTCCAATTGCGTTTGCTGTGGTTGACACAGAGAATGATGAATCATGGACATGGTTTTTTCGCCAACTCAGTTGTGTGATACCCGATGATGAAGGATTGGCTTTAATCTCTGACAGGCACAAGTCAATAGGGAAAGCTATTGCAGTTGTCTATCCATTAGCAAACAGGGGAATTTGCACGTACCACTTATATAAAAACATTTTGTTATGATATAAAGGACGTGATTTGTTTGGATTGGTCAAAAAAGCCGCCAACTCTTTTAGGTTATCAGACTTTCAAGCAACCTTTGAGACAATCAAAGAGTTAAATCCAGCATTGCATGCATATTTAGAACGTGCTGATGTACGTAAGTGGGCACGAGCTCATTTTAGAGGTGATAGATATAACCTCCTTACAAGTAACATAGCTGAATCCATTAACAGAGCTTTGTCAGATGCTAGAAGCTTGCCAATTGTTTACCTTCTAGAGTCAATCCGATTAATGATGACACGTTGGTTTGCAACAAGAAAACATGACGCTGAGTTGATGAAAACCTCTCTTACCCGTGGTGTAGAGAAAGTGTTGGAGGTAATATATTTGAGACATGTTATGTGTTTCGTTAGATTTTTTGTTAATATACTAAACTTTAACATTTGTAGGGTCGGATACCTATTGCTAATCATCTAAAGGTTCAAGCAATAGATATTCATCAGTCACAAGTCACAGGAGTCACGTCTTTACATGTTGTAAATCTGACTGAGAAGACATGTTCTTGCCGTAGATTTGATTTGGAGAAGCTACCATGTGTTCATGCTATAGCTGCTGCAGAAGCTAGAAATATATCACGTATATCACTTTGTCACCTTTACTATCGCAAACATTACCTTTACAATGCATACTTCACTGCTGTCATGCCCAAAGATGATGTTGTTCCAATTCCAGAAGAAGTTACAAAGAAAATCTGCTTACCACCTGATGTCAACCACCAGGAAGACCAAAAAAATCAAGACATAAATCTATTTTGGAGAAAGTTGCAGACAAGAAACGACCAAGGAAGCAACACACATGTAGAATTTGTAATCAGATGGGACACAATTCTACAACATGTCCTCTTAAGTGATGACTATTCGTTTAGTTTTTTCGAAACTTGGTATTACATTTACACTTTGGTCTTTGGTGGTACATTACTTTGACAACTACGTTTAGATTGTTTATTAGTCTCTGATCATTACGTTAGAATGATTCATCTGTAGTTGGTGTGACTTTACATGTCATTTAGTTAGTGTTTTTCAGAATTTGCTGTGAACTGATTACAAGTAAAACAAACGAGCACAAGCTGAAATCAAGACAAAATCAAGCAAAGACCAACTGAGACCATCTAAGTTACATCCATCCAGATTATACAAAGACCATCTAAGTTACATCCATCCAAAATCAAAACAAAAACCAGCCAGATTATACATCTGAAATCAAGCAAAAACCATCTAAGTTACATCCATCGAAAATCAAGCACAAACCAACCAGCATTACACATCCGAAAACAAGCAAAAACCATCCAAGTTACATCCATCCAAAATCAAGCAAAGACCAACCGAGTTGTACATCTGAAAACCTACCCAACAAAAACATACTACAAGCTAAACTTCCTCATCAACCATAGCCACCTCCTCATAAATCTCTGCAGCCATCTTCAATCGCAGTGGTGGTATAATCTCATCACTTAAGCCATCAAATTTGATCCCTAGAGCTAGACACTCAATATATTTTAAAGTATACACACCGCAATCTCCTGGGTCCTCATTTTTGGGGATCTTCTTGTGCCTGCGGACAGTGAACTGCTTGAGATGCTTCTTTCTCATTTTATGATCCACCATCTTGTTAAGCAATGCTGGAAGCATTTTTGTGAACGGCCTGCACTCCTCGCGCATCTTCGTATCAGTCACCACAGTTGGAATGCTATCATACACATGTATTACCTCCTTAGGTAGATCGATGTGTAGAGCAATCCAGTGGTCACCGTTGACATGGTGGCAGAGGAAGAGAGAGTCAACATCTATAAGCCACTTCTTACCCGTAACAAAATGATCGGGGTATTCTCCATTAACAGCCATGCAATAATTTTCTGACCATTCATTTTTCCTCCCATCATAATTCTTGTAGTCGTTGACCCATGACTTCACAAACCAGCGGTCCAGAAATGCAATTCGAGAAGAAGAATATGGAGACTGGGATTGCATGGAGCGTCTGTGAAACATAAGCATCGCTGCTGCCATGTGTTGTGACATAAAACCATCACAATCAGAATGGAATTTGATACTGAGCTAAACAAATGACAAGCATAAACTTACAGAGTCATGCAACCAGCCATAATCCTCTGTTGGCCAAGCATCTCTCGGTATCATCAACTTCAAATAAAAACCTGCGCTTCTGTCTCCATATCCAGACTCATCTTCTTCCCTACCAAGAAGAAAACCAAAGAATAAGAGTATGAATAAAAAACAATATAAGATGCAGTGTTCAAAAATACGTCCTGTGCGGCCGCCTATACGGTTTAAATACGCTATGCGGCCATTTAACGTAGCGAAAACCTGGTATACGGCTTAATATACGGTTTGTTCAAATACGGACACATATACGGCGTACAGGCAGTGGATATACGGTACTGTATAGGCGTTTTGATTTTTTTTTCCTCAAAAAATTAAAAGTCATATACTTTAAATGAGATTGATCAAAAAAATTTAAAACTACGTAGTTTAACTAAAGTTTTTTGTTAACCCTAATTAACTACTTACATCATCTTCTCTAGCTGCAAAAAAAAGGGTTTAAAGTTTCTACGGAGCTCAAATACATTTATCTCTACCAAAAGTATTGTTTTGATTTATGTTCTCTTTTGGTTCTATGTATTTGTTTGTTTTGTTTTTAGTATCCTAATTTTGTATGTTTATTACTTTATTTGTTGATATTGGTAATGGCACCTAATCTCATTAGATGCTCGATGCTATAATAGTATCTGTTGAGTGGAACTTTTTAATAATTAATATTATAGTGTGCATTACAGTTGCAAAGTACAATACGTTTGTTCTCACTACACGTTTGGTTTTACAAAAATTGCAGAAAATCTTTCAAGAGATTTTGGTGTGGGGGGGATCATCTGCAAATTCAAGTATGAATCAAGAAGGATCTTCAGAAACTTCAGCTTTGAAAAGAAAATCCAAAGATGTTGCTTGGGAATATGGGATGTTGTGTAATCCAAGTAATCTAGATAAGGTGAAGTGTAAACTATGTGGGAAACAATTTTCTGGTGGTGCATTTAGGATTAAAGAGCATATTGCCAAGATTCCAGGAAATGTTTCTGCTTGTCCACAATCAACAAAAGATGATCAAGAAAAATGCAAAAATGCTATTGATGAAACAAAGAAGAAAAAGAAGAACAAGATGAGCTCAGATGACGACTTGCGGAAGTCTGTGAATATTTGTGATGGTGGAGATGAAGGTGATGATGATGCTGGTGCTGAACTTGAAGAGTTGAGGTCAACAAGAATTCCTCGTACTCTTGGTCCAATGGATAAATTTGCATCAGATATCAACCCACGACTGTCTTCCATGGCAACCAGACAACAAAATATTAGTGATGCTCTTTGGAAAGAAAGATTACATAAAGTTCACCAATACATTGGCAGATGGCTTTTTGCTTCTGGTGTCCCCTTTCATGCTACTGCAAATGATGAGTTTAAGTTGATGCTTGAAGCTGTAGGACAGTTTGGCCCAGGAGTTACGCCACCAAGTCAATATTTGCTACGAGAGCCTTTACTGAAAGAAGAAGTTGAGAGAATCAAGGGTTTGTTAAAGGGCCAGGAAGAAGAGAGGAAAGAGAATGGGTGTTCAGTTTTAACAGATGCTTGGTCTGATAGAAAAAGAAGAAGTATTATGAACTTGTGTATTAATTGCAGAGGAGGAACCATGTTTCTTTCTTCAAAAGAGTGTTCAGATGAGGCTCACACAGGTGAATTTATTCATGATTATGTCAAAGAGTGCATTGAGGATGTTGGGATAGAGAATGTGGTCCAAGTAGTAACTGACAATGCACCAAACAACATGGCTGCTGCGAGGATATTGAAAGAGAAAATGCCAAACATTTTTTGGACATCATGTGCTGCCCACACTATTAATTTGATGCTAGAGAGCATTGTAAAACTCCAGAGTTTTAAGACCATCATCCAGAGGGCTAAAGGGTTCACAATCTTTGTTTATGCTCACCACAAGACTTTAGCGATGATGAGAAAGTTCACAAACAATAAAGACATTGTGAGACCAGGGGTTACTAGATTTGCGTCATGTTTTTTAACTTTGCAAAGCTTGATGGAAAAGACCAATCAGTTACAGTCCATGTTTGTTAGTGCTGATTGGAAAAACTGCAAATGGGCAAAACACTCTAAAGGAGTGGCAGCTTTTAAAACAATGACGAGTATGCAGTTTTGGAATGGAGTTACTATGTGTTTGAAGGTTTTTGGACCTTTGGTTAAGGTACTTAGATTGGTTGATGGTGATAAGAAACCTACAATGGGGTATCTGCATGGAGAGCTGTTACAAGCAAAGAAAGATATACGTGTTGGGTTGAATAACATTGAAAGGAATATTCAGCCAATCATGAATATCATTGACCAAAGAATTGAGGGTCGACTTGACAATCCTTTGCATATGACGGGTTATTTCTTAAATCCTTACTATTTATACAAGGATCAAACCATTCCATTACATAACAACGTGCTCACAAGTTTTTTCAAGTGTGTCAATGCTTTTATTCCTGATGACTTTTCCAAGCAATGCAATGTCATCAATTCTGAGATTAATAAGTACAAGAACAAGGAAGATAATTTTGGAACACCATGGGCTATAAAAGGTTGTGAAGAAATTAAAGATGATTATGATCCAGGTATGTTTAAATAAAGCCACTATATATTTTTACGAATTTGCACTTAGCTTTCTTTTCTTATTAGTTGAATGGTGGAATACTTACGGGACATCAGTGCCTAATTTGCAAAGAATGGCAAAGAGAATTTTGTCTTTGACTACTAGTTCATCAGGATGTGAAAGAGCTTGGAGTTCTTTTGAAGGGGTAAATTTTTTTATTGGTCTATGTTTCTATATTGTTTGAACTTTATATTTCAATACTGATGACTTTGTTTTAAAAATGTAGATACATACAAAAAAGCGAAACCGGCTTAGTACAAATAGAATGAATAATCTTGTATTTGTCCAATTTAATACAAGATTGTTGAACAAAAGAAAAAGACAGAAGGAGAAGACCATTGATATATTGATTGCTGATGATGCTACTCATGCTCAAGAATGGCTTATTGAAGGTGATGATAGAGAGCATGAATCAGCTACAGGTGTAGGAGCTGGTGCTGCAGAAGGAGAGGCAGGTGATGATGATATGGTTGATATTAGAGAATTGCATGATGAAGATTTATTCTGATGATGAAGAGGAAGAGTTTGCTGGTACTCATTTGGAATCAGACGAAGACCAAGTTCCAAACATGTACACTGAAGAAGAAAGTGATAATTAAACTTTCAGTTTTGTTAGTTTTTCTTTTTACATTTTAGTTATTATTTGATTTTAGGATGATGGTTTTTCTTGTTTAGTTATTTGATTTTAAGAATTTAGTATTAAAATTTAAAACTTTATATTTTTAATAATATTTTTTTCACATTAATTGTCAAAAATTTATATAATATATATATATATATATATATATATATATATATATATATATATATTATGTTCGTTTAGGCCCCGTTTAGACATCCGCGTATACAGTTATACGCTAGGCGCTGGGTCACCGCACAACGAGCGCATAGCGCATTTTTGAACACTGATAAGATGCAAAAGAGGAAACTTACAAATCAGACTTAATGAAGTCCAATACTTTTTGCAATTTCTCTGGATCAACCTTAGATAATGGGTCATAAGGTTCCTTGGAGACAGTTTCACCAGTTATTATGCGCTTCACTGTAGAGTTCCCTACGTATGGCCAAACTTGAGTCTTTGTCAAGTGGGGTTTTCTTCTGCGAGTAGGCTCCTCCAGACCTGAAGCAAGTGCTTCTAAAGCAGATCTACACTTTACACTCTTCTCCCACTTTAGATGATTCTCCCAACCCTCTTCGGAAATGGATTGGTCATTTAGCTGTGGGATAACATACGGTTTCTCCATCTTCACTTTTTTCAATGGTACTTGATCTTTCTTCACTGGCATCGTGTTTTTATCCTTCTTCTCCTTTTTAATAACACATTTTATTGGTAAACCATCAACTGAACTTTTTTTTGTCTGAACCATCCATGACTGTGTAGAATAAAAAACCAGTAAGTACTTTGTTAAATAAAAGACATTAGTTGACAATGCAAACATACCATTGTGTTGCTACAAGCTTCATCTTCATCTTGTGCTTTGGAGTTGCCGACATTGGATGAAACTTTTTCATCAGCTTTCCCTTTAAGAACATTTATTTCTTCTTCTAATATGGCCATCTTGTTCTTGAACTCAGTCTCAAATAAACCCATTCTACCTTCCATTTGAGCGTGTATAGAAGCTTCAAGTGTCTTACTAACCTTTTCAGCTACACTAACATCCATGGTGTCTACTTTTCCAGTCAAGTTGATAACAGACTCAAGCAACCTTTGTATGGTGATGTTGTTGATGGGTATATCACTATGAGACTCTTCCTTCAATATTCAGAAACCAAAATAATTTAAACACTAACAAAATGCACATGCTCAATAACACTTAATACATACCATTTCTAGAGCAGTTTCTTTCTCCTTCTTTTGTTTTGTGGAAGGACTCTCATCCACCGTATCGGGAATGCTAGGTGCGGTGACATGAGTTTTTCTCTTCTGGCACTTGGTAAGCGGCACTGCATCCCAAAACTTATCGTCCAACTGATCATTGAGAATGTCAACTATCATGTTATCTAAATGAGTAGATGGTTCATTTTCAACCCATTTCGGATATCTGTCCTCCATTGGCTTGACAATCATATGCCTTACACGAACCTGCATTGTAAAGTACAACACTAGTTATGTAGAAAAATTTAGACAAAAACTTGCAAATAAATTAGTCATACCTTCTGATATTTTTTCTTTTCTTGTGCACAGAAGTTTGAGAAGTTGATACGTTGACGAGAACCATGCCATGACAGAAGGGGAACCTCAGCTCCCTCTATTCGATGCCCATATATCTCTCCTAAACCGGGCACAGACTCGAATATCCAAATTACCAATGCATGAACACAACCACGAAGTGTGTAACTCTTCTTGCCTTCATATGTTAGCATTTTAATGGAATCCACAAGGCTGATAAAACCTACACGACCCCACGGATAGCGCTGGAAAGCTATTGGATCCATCACCCTTTTCGCACAATGCAGCGGTATTCTACTATTGCTTGAAATGCCAAATATCCCAATGGATAGTAGACACAGCAAGCCAACCATCATACGCTTCTCTCGAGACCAGTTTCTGATGATCGGAAAAATGGCTTGAAGTTCATTCAACTTGGGTCCTTCAGAAATTGGAACATTCATCTCCACCCAAAAGTCTTCATGATCCACATTCCAGTCTTCATGTGTGTCAAAAGGATCACAATTTAACCCTGTAATCTCCTCAAACTCATACAGAGAGAACCTTATTAGCTGGTTTTCTAGCAAAGACCAAATTTCATGACTGCTCTCGATGGCCAATTGATTGGCTAGAAAATGATGAACATATTTTGCAGACCAAGTGTAATCTAACTCCTTCAGCTTGATAATCACGCCAACTGCTGATTCTCTCAACTCAGGCCAAACGTCTTCGCCGACCGCTTCTTCCACCATTTGAATGTTGGATAGGAAGCAACTATGGTTCATGCTCCTATTTTGAATAGGCGTTTTACCGATCTCGAAAAGCCGTGGAGGATACTTCCTATTACCCGAAGATGAGGCCATTCCTTTAAAAAAAGCAAAGATAGTAAATATCATTCATCCACATTATAACAGAGAAACAAGAATTAACTATCACAAAAGCATAAAAACTAACTTACAAAATGGAACAATTCTCTAATAATAATCAAACAACATAAAACCAATACAAAACTCCCTTGTTCTGTGATAGTAGAAAGTGAAGTCGTGAAGTAACAAAGTCAAGGTTTATAAATTTTAGAGTCGAAGGATTAAGGGAATTGGGGATTTAGGGTTTTCAAAATCAAACAATCAAAAAGTTTATCTAGAAACACAGAAAAAAAAATCGAGTTTTCAATTTGGGAATTAGGGTTTTCAAATTTCAACTTGCAATCAGTCCATGTATGATAACAACAATGTCGATTACCTTAAATTTAGGCCTCACCGATTCAAGTAACACAGAACTGATGGCGGATTGGACTGATAAGGTTCCTCAAGAATCTCTGAGGGAAAGTTGAGTTACGACAGAGAAAGAAGGAGATGAGGCGATACACAGTGGAGGAGACGGAACGATACCACGGCGAAGGAACCTCCTTTCAGAGAAGAAGTAGTCGGACCTAATTTTTCTGGTTTTGTTGAAAGAGAGAACTCGTGTTTCTGAGATAACGAAGGAGAAGAAGTGTTTAGGTTTTTCCTTTTTTCTAATTTTCTTTGAATAAAATATATTTTATTATTATTAAATTGTAATGCTAATGTTGTGGTTAATGTTTAGAAGGTTGGTTTTTTAGTAAATTTGTTAAGTACGAATTGTAATCTAGTAATTACAAAGTTATATGAGTTATTTGAGTAATTAGTAGAATGATTTGAGTTATTCCAAGTAATTTCTCAAAAACATATTAAATTTTTCGTAGATATGTTAATGGTCCTTGTTTACAGGACCTCATGCTTTGAACTTGACATGCACTTATTTTTACCTTTTAAATGTTGCATGCAGTTTTAATTTGGTCTTTTTAAATTGCAATAAGATTGTGTGTTTATAACTTTGTCAAATACCAAGATTGGGTTCAAAATATATAGACAGTTTGGAAGACATCAAAATGTTTTTATTAGTTGGATTTTCTTAGAGATCATCCCTTGAGACGTATAGGCAATTTTTGCTTGACCTCATGCTTTGAACTTGACTCTTTTCATGCTTTTGAAATCATCGGGTCAAAGAATCAACTTCCAAAAATCAGTACTCCAGTTTGGACATAAGATTGACGAATCATTACAGCAGGAACTAAGAGATATTCTTGGGATTCAGAATATTGGAGAGATGGGATCTTATTTAGGATTACCGAAAAACATGGATGGTTCAAAAAAAATCAAATTTTCAGCTTTGTTCAGGACCGGTTACACAATAGAATCAACGACTGGACTTTTAAAATTTTCACCAAAGGAGGGAACGAGGTGATTATTAAATCAGTGGTTACGGCTTTACCAAATCACGTTATGTCATGCTAGAGAATCCCCAAGTTAACCACAAAGAAGTTGACAAGTGCGATGTCCCGATTTTGGTGGAGTGCATGGAGAAATACACGTGGAATATACTGACAATTATGGAACAAATTATGCCTACATAAAGATGAAGGTGGAATAGGTTTTAAGGATCTGGATGATTTCAATACTGCCATGTTGGCTAAACAGTTTTGGCGATTGATTGAGAAACCAGATTCTTTGTTTTCAAAAGTCTTTAAAGGAAGGTATTTCAGCTAGACCTTTGGTTTGCAAAGGGCTAATCAAAAAAGTCAGAACAGGGACATCCATTTCAGTTTGGAATGATTCCTGGCTCCCAACCACTCGCCTGAGACCAGCAACTAATAATAATCAACTTGCGTAACACACGTAAATATAATAATCTATCATATTATTAACTTATAACACGCGTAAATAAAAACGTCTTAATTTAATTAGTTTTATATTGTGATTTGGAAAATGTAAGACAAAACTCTCTAAACTTGATAACATACCTAATGCAAGATTGGTTTAAATAAATAATTCTTAATTACCAAAGAGTCGATCTCAGTTCGTGTTAAATCATGTGGTTCTTCTGATCAAAACATGCTAGTTTATTATGTTTTCCTTTGATTTTTCTATCATATTAAAAAGTTTGATGTGTATTCTAATCATATACGTATGATTAAGTAATTTTTGTGTTTACTTTACATATATAGGTTTATAGGTTTATGCAGCATATATAGATTGGATATACAATTTTGGTTCGATCAAATTCAGATGGTTTTCCAATTATATGGTATGAATTCGAATACATACATTAGGTCTTTACCTTATTCTTTATACTTAATATGACTCACTATCATATCATCTAATTAAAGATTATTGTTTAGGATTTATTTAAGTACACAGACATGCAGGGGTTGTTATTGGTTTATCATTTAAAAAGATTTTTAGTAATTTTTAAATTTAAATAGTGTACTGAATTTAAAAAGAGTTTTTGATTACTTTAAAATTTTGTTAAGATTTTTGTAAATTATTATAGATTATAATTGAAGATAATTATGGACTTTTGCTGAGTTTCACTAAATATTGTATTGTTATGTTTATCATTATCTAGTATTATTTTGTCATCGTATATTCATTTTCAATAATCTATACGTTATAATCCAATGCATCTTCCAAAACTTGAAGGTTGCTTTTAAACCAGAAAAAAACTGCAACCTTGCAGGGATACTAGATTCTCAACTTTGTTTTTGATTTTTATGTTTATATATTTTATTTACCATTTGATTGAGTTTTTTTCTACATGTTATGTTAACATTAATGTTTGTATTCTGCTATAAACGTCAAAAAAATTGGAAGAGGAAGTGCAGCATGAGCTGTTTCAATAGCGACATCAACTTTTGACAAAGACGAATAGTTTTTTTAATTATAATATACTTTAATTATAAAAAGACTTAGAGAATACATGATCAACGTGTCATACTTTGAAAACTAGATTTTGAGAAACAAATGCTTGAAATCACTAAACTAATAACAACAGAATGTCAAAGAATGTCAAAATCTGCATTTTCATATTTTTTTGAATAACACAATACTTTTCTTAAGTTTGCAAAATAATGAATCTAACAACACTAAACTTTTGAAAACTTCTAATTACTTATCAGAAATTCACAAACTAATAACATTAGACTTTAACATAGTTTTGAAAATTTTAATTGAATAACACAAGAATCATTCTAAAATCTAAATCCTTATAACTCTTTGTTAATAGACAATCCAATAACACCCCAGTAGAGTTTATTTTTTAGCAATGTTATTAAACCTTACTCGGACACCGAACCAGACTACTCCAAGAATCACCTAGTTATTGGGTCGACCGCGGGTGAATCATGGATCAATGAATCAACAGATTTTAATTATATATATATATATATATATATTATTTAAAAATCCAAGCAAAATCATATTTTTTTAAAGCAAAATCATATTTTTTTAAAGTAAAATATTTAAATTTTATTTATCATACTTTCGGATTAAAAAAAATCTACTAAACAAATATCTTTCTATATTTCAAGATATATAATGATTTAATATAATTTTTGACTTCAATAAGCTATAATAGAGACCTAAACCTTAAAAACGATCGACTATTTCACACTTCGACTATAGAGACTCACAGATAGAACTGAGGTTACTAGACCTATACGATGTTATTCATGATTTAAATATCAATAATAAACTACTTTTTATATTTTATTCATGTTTTACTGTTCCACTTTATGTTTATGTAATATCACAAAAAACTCTGCTTAAATGTACCCTTCTAATATAATTTATACAAAATATTTAAATTTATCTTGCAGAAAAATGATAACGATGAAATATTTAAATATTTAAAATATTTTTGGCTATGAAAATTAACATTATTATGTTCTAATTTAATAATAATCTCAAACTCGAGTACTATATACTATACATGACTTAAATGATTTCATATTATCTAAATTTATCAATATGATATATATACTAAAGATTTTGAAAATCTACTAGTATTTAATTACTTTTTGAAAGGTCACAAGATTTCAATATATATTGATACATATCTAAGGTTTAAAAGTTGGATTTTTTGCAAATTTGACTCAAAATTCAAAGTCAAACATTAAACTAACATTTCCCTTTTTTATTTTTTCTTTTGTCCAATTTACCTCATATGTTCACATTATTTACGAAAATGCCATTGATTTTTTTTTTTTTACTGAAAATGACATTTTTACTCTCTCAACCTCATCATCTTCAAATATTTACAAGATTGTCATTGCCATCAATACCACAACCACCATGAACAACCAATTTGAAGCTCTTAATGCACCTAAAATTGATTGACACTACCTAAAATTGATTGGCACTAATTGTTATGAACAAAAAACAACATCTCTTTAACTTTGTCTCCATATTCATCCAAAAAACTCAAGTTTTGATTCTAAATTTTTATGCTTGGTAGAGCCATTCAAGCATACTATTCTTCGTGGGTTACTTTCGTTTGAGGTTCTGGGTGGTTGGAGAAGACTATGTGTGCTTAGGAAGTCATCTCAGTAGTTAAAGGTATGAAATTGAATTTTTTTCAGATTTGTTCGCGTCGAAGACTTACCCGTAAGTCGTCTGGCTGAAGAAGACTTACGGGTAAGTCTTCTAAGCAAACAGACGACTTACTAATAAATCGTCCAGATTTGTTTGTTAAGAAAAAAATTCTAGACGACTTACAAGTAAGTCGTCTAGGATAAACGAGTTAGTTTTGCATTTGACCGAATTGTGTCAGATCTTTGACTTTTCCTAGACGACTTACTAGTAAGTCGTCTCTGAGAAATCAAAAATTCAAATATTTTATTAAAGCTAGACGACTTACCTGTAAGTCTTCTCAGGTTACTTTTGCAATTGGAAAATAAAACTTAAATATTTAACTTTTCCCAAACGACTTACTTGGAAGTCGTCTAGGTAGAGGACCTACCTGAAAGTCGTCCAGGATAAGCGAAGTCGTCCAAATTTTTTTTCGAGATTCTGGTCAAACCTTGCTTCTCTCGGACGACTTTCAAGTAAGTCCTCTACCTAGACGACTTTAAATTAAGTCGTCTGGGAAAAGTTAAATATTTAAGTTTTATTTTCGAATTGCAAAATAACCTGAGAAGACTTACAGGTAAGTCGTCTAGCTTTAATAAAATATTGAAATTTTTTATTTCCCAGAGACGACTTACTGGTAAGTCATCCATGAAAAGTCAAATATCTGACACAATTCGGTCAAATGCAAAACTAACATGTTTATCCTGGACGACTTACTTGTAAGTCGTCTAGAATTTTTTTCTTAACAAACAAATCCGGACGACTTATAAGTAAGTCGTCTCATTTTAAAGTCAATTGCAAAAATGACATGTTTGGACGACTTACCCTTAAGGCGTCCATGTCTTCCAGACGACTTAACCGTCAGTCGTCTGCGTCAATGTTTAGTAAACTTTCATTTTCTCTATGTTTACTAATGTGTTTTATTTTGAATTTTTGCAGATGTTGCGTAAGTTACATGCAGTGTATGGAGAATGGTTTTTGAAAGATTCTTATTGGGATTTTGTGGTTGATAATTTCAAAGGAGCGAGACTATTTTTGTTGAGTGAAGGTTCGACACATGCTGAACTTGTTGCAATGGTTCAAGAAGATTATAACATGGACATGAGCACAGAATCTGTGGAGATAACCTACTTGTTACCAGCTGAAATGATGCAGGCTCCAGACACTCCTCCTATTCATGTTACAAGTGATAGACAAGTTCGAAACTTGCTCGAGATAACCAAAACGCATGGAGTACGGCTTTGTGTATCAAGCCATAGTAAGGTGGAAACGGTTTTAGAGGAAAGGGAAGAAGAGGATGAAGATGATGAAGCTGATGAGTTTTTTGAAGATGATGATGATTTGGTTGAAGATGAAAATCATAATGGGGAAGAGGATGATGGGGAGAAGGATGTTGATATCTCTATTGTTGCTGAAGCGGACGAGAATGGTGAGGATTACAGTGTTTATGGAAAGGTTAAAGATGAGGATTTGGAAGAAGATGATGATATGTGTTTTGAAGAATTCAAAAAGACTTATGCTATTGAAGGAGAAAGATCGAATGGTAACAATATCTACGTCAACCAGAGTTTTGTTAGCAAGGATGCACTGCTTTCAGAGCTGCGGTTGACAGCAGTTAAGCGTAAGTTCTCCTTCAGAATATATAAGTCAACGAAAACTCTCTTTGTGGCAACCTGTCGGGTTAGTGGTTGTGGATGGAAGATGAGAGCGAGTGTGAAACATGGAACAAACACGTTTTGGGTAACAAAGTATGTGGAAACACATACATGCTCAGTGGGAGACCGAATCGCTCAGCGGAGACACTGTACTCTGAAGTATGTTGGTAGGCTTTTCATTGATCGTGTTGGAATCATTGATGGGTTGAATCCGCAGCATATCACTGATGCAATGAAGAACATGTTTGGCATGACGCTTGATTACACCACTTCATACAGAGCACTGGTATATGCACAAACATTGGTGAGAGGATCAGCAGAAGATGGGTATTCGCGTCTGCCATCATATCTCGAGTAAATCTCCTTAGCAAATCCCGGTTCTATCACGGCTATAGAACTTGATTCTATCAATAGATTTAAGTATCTATTTCTCTCTTTTGGAGCTTCTATCAGAGGTTTTAAGTATCAGAGAAGGGTCATTGTGGTGGATGGGACTCACCTACATGGGAAGTATGAAGGTACTATGTTAGTTGCAGCCGCACAAGATGGGAATTTTCAGATATTTCCATTGGCTTTTGGGATCGTAGATGCTGAAGATGACCCTTCTTGGGAATGGTTTTTCACAAAATTGGCTAGTTGTTTATCTGATGAGAAGCCTCTCGTGATAGTCTCCGACCGGCATGCAGCCATTAAAAGTGCGTGTGACAAGGTGTTTCCCTGGGCAACCCGAGGAATATGTTATTATCACCTTCAAGATAACATTGTCAAAAAGTATAAAGGGAAACATCTCTTGTACTTGGTGAAAGGTGCTGCTTATGCCCATACGATTTCAGATTTTGACCGGTACATGGCTGAGATACGGAGTGCAAACCCGGATCTTGCAACGTATTTGGAGGATGCCGATGTCACCTTATGGTCAAGGGTTTATTGTCAGGGGGACATGTACAACATAAAAACAAGCAACATCGCAGAATCTATTAATTCCGCACTGAAGCGAGCTAGAGGATTTCCTATTCAGTTCCTATTGGAGTACATAAGGGAGAAGCTAGGAAAGTGGTTTTGGAAAAGGAGAGATGATGCTTTGAGTCTCCCAAGTCACCATAGTCGTGGTGTTGAATACTTGCTTGTTGTTCGATCGGAGATAGCGGATACGATGAGGGTTCAACCAATTGATGGATGGCGATTCTTTGTGAAAGGTGGCAAAATGGACTGTGTGGTTGATTTG
The DNA here is from genome assembly GCA_905132765.1 of Moricandia arvensis. Taxonomy (NCBI): domain Eukaryota; kingdom Viridiplantae; phylum Streptophyta; class Magnoliopsida; order Brassicales; family Brassicaceae; genus Moricandia; species Moricandia arvensis. The sequence continues at coordinate 41,721 of CAJHQP010001005.1, forward strand.
GAACATGGAAAGTGTGATTGTGGTGTTTATGCAGTGGAGAAAATACCTTGCTCTCATGCTATAGCTGCTGGAATACATGTTGGTTTGCATATCTCCACACTTGTAAGTCCAGTGTACTCAAAGGATTATTTGTTTGCAGGATACTCAGAAAATATATATCCTTGTGTTGGACAACAAGTTGAGGAACGCACATGCTTGCCTCCGAAGGTAAAACGTGGTCCGGGAAGACAGAAGAAATCAAGATGGCAATCCTGGTTGGAGCTATCCAGGATGAGAGGACGCAAACCCAGAAAACAACACAGGGTTTATAGATGCTCAAATTGCAATGAAACTGGTCATACGAAACCACAATGTAAGGAAACACTAGACGACTAACTTGAAGGTCGTCCAGAAGACCTTCAAGTAAGTCGTCCAGAGTTTATTCCTCCAGAAGACCTTCAAGTAAGTCGTCCAGAAGGTTAGTCCTCCAGAAGACCTTCAAGTGAGTCGTCCAGAAGACCTTAAAGTTAGTAGTGTAGTGTTTATTCTTCCACAAGACCTTCAAGTAAGTCGTCCAGAGTTTAGTCCTCCAGAAGACCTTCAAGTAAGTCGTCCAGAAGACCTTAAAGTTAGTCGTCCAGAAGACTATGTATTCTGTTAGGTCGTCCAATATTCTGTTAGGTCGTCTAATTGTCATGTATTAAGAATTTGTGTTTAGTCTATGTATTCAGTTAGGTCGTCCAGTATTCTGTTAGGTCGTCCAATATAATGTTAAGTCGTCTAACTACATTAAAAATACAAATCAAGTTCAAGTTTAAGTACAAATCCTAATCTATCATAAATTACAAGTTCAAGTACAAATCCTAATACAAATCCTAATACAAATCAAGTACAAGTACACACAAATCCTAATACAAATCAAGTACAAGTACACACAAATCCTAATCTATCATACATCATATGTTCCAATGGTGGCAGCAAGGTCCTTGTTTTCTTTCTCATGCTGGTCAGGAAGCTCTTTAAATATATCCACCGCCATCTTATCCCTCATATTTTTTCGCGTTGGGCTTAGCAAAGTTTTTTTGGTTAAATGGCATCCCAAGAGCATGACATTCAATGTACCTCAGAGTGTACACGCCACAATCACCAGATCTGGCCTGAGGGATATCGGTTGGTCTCTCATACGTGAATGGCTCCAGTGATAACTGGTCACGTTGATCAACGGTAGCGCACTCAAAAAACAGATAAGGGAGCATCTGGAGAAAAGGCTCCATTATCACATCAAGTTCTGCAGGGAGATACATGAACGAATGTTGTCCCAGACGACTATGTGTCTCTTAGGAATCGATATCCACATAGCAATCCAATGAGTGTCGTTGTGGTTCACTGGCGCATAGATATCATCAACATCCGTCCCCCAAACCTTGTCCGTCTGGCAAAATGATGGTAACTGGCCTGCATAATAAGCCCACGCCCCACCAGGGAGTCTTCTTCCTAAACCGTAGGCATCGGGCTTCGAATCCTTAAAATCCTGGTAGTTGAATCTCCATTGTTGAGAAAGAGATGATCAAGGAAGCATATTCTCTCGCTCCTGAAATGGTGTGGCGTCTCCTGGTGCCTCTTCCTCAAAACATTGATCCAAGCATCCATATGCTGCATATAAAATAATACAAGTCAGAAGATATCAGACGACTTACTATAAGTCGTATAGAAAGTCTTCTTCGTAGAAGACTTACCATAAGTCGTCTGGTAAGTCGTCTTCGTAGAAGACTTACCAGACGACTTATGGTAAGTCGTCTATGAAGATATCAGTAAGTCATCTAGTAATCAGTTTTGTCAGACGACTTACACAATCCTCCAGCCAAGCTACGGAGGTCCGAAGGACGTGATACCACCAAGTTGGACTTGTACGTGGTTTCTTGTCTAGAGGTGTTTTATAATGACTGCAAACACGAAATGTTGAAAAGCAATTAGTTTTTATAGACTAAAGCTATTATGCGAAAAGCAATCACTTACGGATCAGTTTTCAACCAATCGGCGAGCTCCTTCAACTTTTTCTTGTCAAGTGGTGCAAAGGATTGTAGCCTCTAGAAGGCTTTTTCTTGTTTGCAGTATAAGGAGATCTCTGTGAGGCAGCAACTTTCCTTTTTCGCTCAGTCTTTAGACGGACCATTGCCAAAGCAGCTTCCCTCTTGTCCTCATATCTAGCAACCTGCTGTTGTTTCTCTGCTGGAGTGAAACTTGTTTTTTGGCCAATAGAACAAGGCTCCCAGATGCGGACTCATCGTTAACACTCTCATCAAGAGGTGTTTTATCCTTCTCCCCTTTAACACTCTCATCCAGAGGTGTTTTATCCTTCTCCCCATTACCACTTTCACCGAGAGGTGTTTTATCCTTCTCCCCATTAACACTTTCACTAACCCCGGGAGAGGCTTCTTTAGGTAAAGAGGTAGTGTGTTGAGAGGATGTGCCTTTAGGTTGAGAGGTAGTGGGTTGAGAGGATGTCCATTTCCCTTGTTTGGTGATACCAACCTTCTTCTCCACTGCTTCCACCCTTTCCGACAGATGCTTGATCTCCTTAAGGCACGTCTCAAACCCTTCCCTCATGGCATCAAATATGTCCTTGAAATTTCTTTCAAGGTCCTCTTTGGTCATCCCAAGCACAGTCGTAGTAACCTCTGGACGAGCCTCTGTGCGAACCTCTTCACTAGCCTCTGCAAACTTCCCTGCACTCTCCTCTGCAGGTGCCCCTTCATTAGCCTCTGCAGGTTCCCTTTTTTAGTCTCTTTACGAGCTTTCTTCAGAGGTCTTGGACTCTCTTCCTTCACCAAAACTATTGCTTTCTTCGATGGACTCACAGCCGCCGGCTTTGTATTGACCCAAGTACCGGTGACTTCCCAGCAATCCATGGTCCACTTCCACGGTCTCTGATTAAACATAACTTTAATTATGTTCTCCGCGGACAAGTCCTCAGCATCAGAGTCCCATTTTGGAAACATTTCACCATAGTCCTTCTCAACAAAGTTCATCACCGTAGTCTGCAGTAAATATAAGATATGAACTTAGATATTTGACGGATTAACTTATAATTAAGTCGTCTGGAAAGTCTAGAAATTCTTCCAGGAAGACTTTCCAGACGACTTTCCAGACGACTTAATTATGGTAGTAAAGGATTGAAGTAAATACATGTCTGCAGATAGCATCTTTAAAGCATCTGCGTCCTTTGCCACCCATGTAAGCCAGTATCGGTGGAGACGGTCTGTTTGGTATGGGATTACCATAATTAGCACCCAATTCCGGCAGAGCTGTGTACACCCAGACCTGGAGAGCTTGTATAAACCCATCAACAGTGTAACAGCCCGAAATATCTTTGCCCTTCAAAGAGTCCATCAGCACCTTAAACGCGACTCTCCCCCATGGATAATTCTCAAAACGTTCTAAATCCATCACTAGCCTTGCCAGACTAACCCTTGTGGCGGTTGAATACTTTCTCCCTTCAATGTATCCAGTGAAGATGGCAAGGTACCCGAGCCGCTTGCGATCCTCCCGAGACCACCCTTCGCATCTCTCAAATGCTGTTATTATCTGCTCAGTAGATGGCCCAGCTTCGACATGAACTCCCAACATCCCCCAGAAAGAAGCCATCTCCTTTGTAACAGCACACTTCGGTCTCTCAAGGTCCTCTATGTACTCGCAGTTTAGACCAGTGAGGTTTTCAAACTCTAACAGTGAAAACCTCACAGGTTCTGGACCAACGAGACTCCACAGCTCGTACTTCTTCTTTATGTCCAGCTGGAACCCGAGCATGTAGTGCACCAGCCTTGAAGCCCAAGCAAATCCGAGCTCTTTAAACTTGATGAAAACTCCCAACTTTGACTCCTTTAGCTCTTCATATTCGTCACCACGAAGAGCTTTCTTTAAAGCAGCATGCAACTTCGAACAATCTGTATGATACGAAATAGCTTTCATTGCGGGGGGCTCTTCCCCTAATGTATGTAACCTTCGGGGGAGTTTTGAAATATCCATTTTTTTTATGCAAAACAATGAAAGACAACCATCTCAAACACTCAACCATCCAGTATAAAGTATAACATTTTAATTATGTCTGGAAGTCTTGGAAGACTTATAATTAAGTCGTCTAGAAAGTCTTCCAGACGACTTAATTATCAGTCTTCCAAGACTTCCAGTAAACATTTTTAGAGCAGGCCTGAAAATTCGGAGAAGCCATAGTCGCCTTCGACACAGCGGTTATAAATATGCCAAAATAGACAACCAAAAAGAAACGCGGTGAGAACGGTGGTGAGAACAGTGGTGAGAACGGTGGACTTAAGAGACAACGTTTTAACTTACCTCGCTAGGGTTTACAGACACGCCTCTGACAGAAACGCCGCTAGGGTTTACAGACAAACGGCGCTAGGGTTTCCTCTCGGATCTGAAATAGAGGAAGCGGCGGTGAGAAAGGTGGTGAGAATGACGGTGATAACGGCGGTGAGAACGGTGGTGAGAATGATGGATTACAGAGAATCGTCGGAAATCGCCTTCGAAATCGCCTCTTTGAGAGAAATGACGTTAGGGTTTCTAAATTTCGCGAAACAGTAAACAAAAAAAAATCTTATATATGCCCGGTAAAAAATCCGGTTAGGTTTAAAAGCACATTGGTAAAATGGTAAAACTAAAGATTCGGTCCGGTTTGAACGTGCATCAGACGACTTACTAGTAAGTCGTCTACCGTAAATATTCACCAGACGACTTACTAGTAAGTCGGCCCAGACCCTAAACCCTAAACCCTAAACTAAATTGACTAAATTAACTAACTAACCACGTTATAAAATCAAATTATACTTAAATAGTGTTAACTATACACAGAAATAAACACACCTATGTCAATTTTAAATTTTTCAAAAAAACATTTATGCTTTCCAAAATCTAACCCTAAGAACACATACAATACTACAACATATGTTGGCAAAACCTAAATCAAAGAATATCATGACTCACTACTTTCACTCATCTATGTTGAAAACAATTAACTTTTGTTATATCTTAATTTATATCTCTTTAAACATACGTTAATTACATGATTTCAATTTTTCACTTATCAAAAAAATTTTACAAAAATTTTAAATTATTTTTAAGAAATACTATACTAGACGACTTACAAGTAAGTCGTCTACACAGAAGACTTGCGGGGGTTAGAAACGGAAACAAAAATCGATTTTTTTGTTTGTTCACAAGGGGCTGGTTGTAATTTCAATAGCCTTTTAGGTTACTTTTGCATTTGATTCAAGTTTGAGTTTACTTTTGCAATTCAAGTCAAGTTTTGAGTCAATTTTGGCAAAAAACCCCTTAAAAGTTAACTAGATTTTAACTCGCACGTCTGTGCGGATATTTTTCAATTTTATAAATGTATTTGATATTATTACTAATGTTTTAATTATATAATTTTCAATTTAGTGTTATATATTGTGTAACTCTATAATTTTTTATATTTATTATTCAACATTATTAATATATAGTGATTTATTTTAAAAAATTAATTTTTTATTACTTACTAATATATTTTCGAGTTAGATACAATACAATAACCATATGAAATAATCAAATAAAGAATCTCTTTCAAAATATGTTTGTTTTCTTTAATTTATACATTTTGCATATAATATATTTTAAATTTTATTTATTTATATTATATGAAATAAATATATTTCATGTGTATAAGAAAATATATTTTAACATATATCATTTTAGTATTTTATGGAATTTATAACTAAAAACACTGTTTTGTTTAAATAATATAGACTTATATTTTAGTATTTGTTTAAATAACTAAAAACACGAACGTGCAGGTTAAAATTTAATATTTCAAATTATACTATATATATGTAGATATGTATATATATATATATACATGTGTCTGTGCGCGCGCGTGTGCATGGGTATGTGTGTGCGTGTGTGTCATACTTTAGTAGATATGAAATTTCTGAGTTAGTGAAATCTTTACGAAATTATTATTTTTGAAATTGAAATATAATTATGATTTAAAGTAAAATTAATAACTTATTAGAAAAATAAGATTGTTGTATATATTTCTAAATTTATAATGAAATTTTATTTTTTATGTATAAATATTATAATCTTAAAAAAATAAAAAAAATCTAGGATAATTAAAAGACCTAAACAATTAGTTAATTTTCAGGATTGGATTTTTCTGAGATATTTGAATTTATATGATTTAGATTTGTTTGATTTGGATAAACAAATAACCAAAAATTATTTAAAAATATTATAAAAGTTAATTTTCAAAACATATATACAATTGTATCAAATAAATTTAATGTATAGCTCAGAAATAATAATTTAAATACATTAGTATTATTTTATGGTATAACTAAATATATTATATGTAACACATACTATATTATTGTATCAAATAAGTGTAAGCACTAATATTATATATTATGGTATAATAAGTTAATAACTATGTTTTATTTAAATATGATATATGCAAGGGAAAATCTTCCAACGATCCTAAAATGAGGTTTTCTGGTCAAAAGAGCACACAAGAAATAAATGAGGAATTTAAACTTTACTAAAATTTCGATACCACTTTTCAAATTTATCCTTAAATTATGACTATTTCATAATTACTTTACATTGTGATAAAAATATTAAACTAAATCTTCTAAATCATTTATAAATATTTACTAATAATAATTATAAAGTATTTATAAAAGTTTATAAACCCAATCTCATCCCTTAAATACTAAATCCTAAACATAATTCACTAAACCCAAAACCCAAATGTTAAAATACTTTTGATTAAGTGTATTTGTGAAAAGTGGTAACCAGCTTAGGATAATTTTAAAAAAATAATCGAAATAAATTGACCAAAAGAGATTTCATTAAAGAAGTAAATGACATTTCTATATTTAATTTACAGATACACAAATATAATTATATACAAATGTTTCTTTTTAAAAAATAAATAAATGTTTTCAAATTTTGTTTAATTTTATTTCGAAATAAAAAAAGTTTTTTTGAAACTATTTTTAATTTAAAAGCCTAAAACTCACTCCAAAACCACACTCCTCAATTCTAAATTTTAAATCGGGCGGAGAGGGAGGGGGGTGATTGGTTGGGTTGTAGATACCTACTTTTAATTTTAATTTTATTTGTAGCCTTTAAAAATACCAATCATGCTTTAAATTAATTTTTAAAGCTACAGCCAAAAAATAAAAATAAAAAATGGTTGTAAGCCCCTATTTATTAAATCAATAATTTATAAGATATAGAAAATATGTAAAACTACAACAAATACATCTACATCTACATCAAAATTTATACGGTCAAACTTTTACAGTGCAAAATTTAAAGATACATTCCAACCACCCGTTAAATTAGTTAACATTAGGGTATAAGAGTTCTTTTATCTTTTTTATGAAACATTTTGGTCATTTTACCATTGCATGCTATATTTATAGTAAAAGCTTTTTAGTGCTATATTATAAAATTTCTTTATACTCAATGCATGTATTATATTGGTAATAAATGCTATTATTTATATGGTCCAAGAATTTTTCTAATTTTATTACAAAAATATCATTGATGAATAACTAAAATTAATAGTAAAAATAAGTGGCATATTTTGTAATAAACACATTAACTAAAGTTTTTTCTTAAAAAATATTTTAATAGATTAGATTAAATGCATCGTTAATGAAAATGTATTGAATATGTCTAAAAGTTGAAATATGACACAATAAAAAAAAGTTATATCTAAAATATGACACTAAATTAATAGGTACAACATTCTGATCCACGCTTAAAAGCGCATAAATATTTTTAACAAAATATAATTTATAAAAGTAATATATTTTAACATTTTTATTTAGTGTATTTGAAAACTATATTATTATATTATTATATTTATATTAAACATAAAAATTATACAAGATATTACTTAATTTTTTTAATTATTTCAACATGTTTTGTTGTGAATATAATAAAAAAATTGCAATTGGTTTGATTATTTGTGTGATAAGTAATTATTTTATAAATTAGAAACTTATTTTTGCTAAAATAAACTTATTTGATGCCAGTTTATCGACTCTTGCATTTTATTTGTATAAAAATTATTTGATGTCAACTTCAGCCAATCATAACCTCATATTTATAATTATATTCTTAAGAATAAACAATCTAAGAATAAGAATCTAATAGTACAGTTTTATTAAGTTTAAATGAATGAAATTGTTTATTTATGAAAAATAAAAATAAAAATAAAATAATCATTTTGTAGTATCTAAACCCGCAAAATAGTTATACATATTTTTTTATTTTCCTAAATTAATTTGAGCGTTTTAGTCAAATACTTGAAGAAAAGATAAATAAAAAAATTATTAAAAAATGTATGACCTAATGTTTTATATTGTTTGGATTCAAGATTAAATGTTGTGTTATTTGGAAACACATTTAGTAGTTTAATGTTGTTTTCCATAATTTTCATTAATAAAATTCTAATGTTTTTATTAGAATATTAATAACATTTAATGTAGTATAATGTATGTGTAAAGGTTGATGTCAAAAAAAAAAGTGTAAAGGTTAAATCCAAATGAGTGTTTCTGTTTTAGTAAGATCGAATTTGAAAATTGAAGTGATGGCATATTGTTTCTCCAACAAACAAAAAAGGGCAGGAAATGTGGGTGTGGTGATGAGGCGTTAATCATGAGCCAATCCAAGATGACCGCATTATACATGCATATACATACATGATAATGGTAGAAGCGTAAATAATAGAGGTACAGCAGTCAAAATGATAGTTTGACCGCGATAAAGAAATCGCTGTAAGTGGCAGAAGCGTAATAATCCAAAAATGAAAAGAGCCTTTGTGGAAGACCCATTTTCCACCCAAACAATTAAAAAAAGAAAAAAAAATCTCTCTCTCATTCCTCTTCTTAAAAATTAAAGAAAACAAAAATTTATCTGCTAGTAATTGGTCTCTTCTCTCTCCCCCCCCCCCCACATAAGTCCAAGCGAAATCATTTTCTTTTATTTTTCTTCAGCCCCTCCTTCTCCCTCGCTTCGATTTTCAATTTTCGCAATTTCATCATCGTTGAAACAGAGGGAAATAGAAAGGTATATTTTCTTCTCATCTCCGGAGCTTCGATTTCTCGGCGATTGTTGATTTGACAACTACTTCGTTTGTTTGATTCTTCTCTCTGGATTTGTTAGTAAGCTTTTGACTGCATAGTGTTAGATGAACTCATCATCCTTTCTTTCTTTTCTTTATCTGACGATGATGCCTTTTTTACTGTGAAATTCATTTGTTCCCTTCATTTTTTTTTCTTTTCTAGTTGTTGATGGCTCGTTGAGGTTTTGATCATTTCACATATCTGATTATTTGCACTTCATCCATTATTTGTTCATCTGATTATTCAATAAAGTAATGATAGAGAGTTTTATAAGGTAAAATTGCTTGTTTTGTCTCTTATTCTAACTGTTACACTCAGATTCTTATTCGCTCCATAAGGTTTTGATGCTTTACTATGAATTCATCTCTGATTTCTCATGTTTTTTAGATACTATATGTCATTAATCATCCCATCAACTGCTTTGAATCCTCAGAATTATACATGAATCTTTTTCTCTTTTCCCATACAGGTCAAAACCCAAATTGAATCGATTCTGATAGAGCTCAAAGGAAGTTCTGGGATAAAAGGGTAAGATAATCTAGAAACCCCTCCCTGTATTTACCCTTTTACTAGTACTAATTTTCGTTATTATGCTAATTTAAGATCCGATCGAGATTGGTTTAGTTGAAACTCTATTATTTATGTCACCATTTGTTAAAAGGGTAAGATAAGAACAAAAAGTAGTTACCAACTCCCATTTTCTGAATATGATAGTTATCTCTTTTTATCTGCTCTAGAGGTACGTGCTTTCCAAACTTGCTGAGCTGGCTTCCACATGACATTTCTTGTCTCACCCAATACCATGAGATTACCCCGGTACTAATAAGGGATTAGCTAGCGTTAATCAAACTTGTTTAATTCTTTTTCATTTTGTATATAGAAACACCGTATCACTTGGTAAGCAGTCAATACACAATGATGCAAAACTTTGGATCACTGAGATCTACCTATGTTCTTTGCGGGTCCCATAAATTACATTATTGTCTTTATTCCTTGTCTGAGCTCTATTATTATTATTATTATTATATATTATCTCTCTGCTGAAAACCAAGATGCGAACCTATGATCTGAAAGCCGAATTTATTAGTATTATTATAGTTTAGTGATGTGTTAGTAGTATTATTATACTTTACTTATAACGAGCATGAATGTGAAATGAATGGTACCTCTTTCCTAATTAAATAATGTCATTTATTTTGGAAAAAGTTAGTGTTGCTAGTCATAACGTTTCTTCTGATATGTTTCTCTTTGCTTTGTGCAAAAACAGATCGTGTCTGATGGAGTTTCTCACATGAATGATTATTGGGTTCTCAAAACCTCTTCCTGTTGAGTTGCCTCAATATATAATCTTTGGTTGAGAAGTGCATCCAGAGAAACCGAAGAAAAAAGATATGAGAAAGCATCGGTTTAGAGAGACATTGAAGTCTTTCTTTGAGCCTCATTTTGATCACGAGAAAGGCGAAATGCTTAAGGGAACAAAATCTGGTAATTTTCATACAATACTTTCACATGTCCAATGAAAAACGTAACTCTTGTTTTAATAACTGCTTACATGAAAACGTATTCTCATCACTCTGATGCAGAAATGGATGATAAGGTGAAGAAAATCTTGGGAATGGTTGAGAGTGGAGACATCGACGAAGATAAATCTAAAAGACAAGTGGTTTCAGAGTTAGTGAATGAATTCTACAACGGGTACCAGTCTCTATATCGCAAGTACGATGATCTAACGGGAGAGATTAAGAAAAAGGTCCATGGGAAAGGAGAAAGCTCTTCTTCATCGAGCTCAGACTCGGATTCTGACCATTCTTCCAAGAGGAAGACCAAGAGAAATGGAAAAGTAGAGAAAGATGTGGAGTCGGTAACAGATGGACAAACCGAAGCTGCTAATCTTGAAATGGCTGATCTGAAAAGGCAGTTGACGACGAGTGTTGAAGAAAAAGAAGCAGTAGATTCTGAGCTTGAAGCAGCTTTGGTAAAGTTAAAAGAATCAGAAGAGATCATCATAAACTTGAAACTTGAAACTGAGAAGTTAGAGGGTGAAAAGACAACAGCTCTGAGTGATTGTAGAGAACTATATCAGAAACTTGAAGTTGCTGGCAGAACAGAAACTGATGTGAACCAGAAGTTAGAAGATATGAAAAAGGAAAGAGATCAGTTGCAAACTGAGATAGACAATGGTATCAAAAGATTTCAAGAAGCTGAAAAAGTTGCAGAAGACTGGAAAACAACGAGTGATCAGCTCAAAGATGAAATTTCTAATTTCAAGCAGCAGCTAGAAGCATCAGAAAAGCGAGTTTCGGAGGTTTCAGGTGAGATCCAACAGGCGCATAACACCATACAAGAACTCACTTCCGAACTGGGAGAGATGAAAGAGAAATACAAGGAAAAAGAGAGTGAACATTCTAGTTTGGTGGAGTTACATGAGACCCATGAGAAAGAATCATTAGGTCATGTGAAAGAACTAGAAGCACGATTAGAATCATCAGAGAAAATGGTTGCAGATTTGAACGAAAACCTGAATAATGCAGAGGAAGAGAAGAAACTGCTATCCCAGAGAATCTCAGAAATATCTAAAGAGATTCAAGAGGCGCAGAACACCATACAAGAACTCGTGTCTGAGTCTGAACAGTTGAAAGAGAGCCACAGTGTGAAAGAAAGAGAATTTTCTGGTTTGAGGGACATCCACGAGACTCATCAGAGAGAATCATCCACCCGCACGAGCGAGTTAGAAGCTCAACTGAAATCATCGGAACAGCGGGTCTCAGAGTTGAGTGCGAGTCTGAATGTTGCAAAGGAAGAAAGCAAGTCCATGTCCTCGAAGATCTTGGAAACTACAGACGAGCTCAAGCAGACGCAGAACAAGGTACAAGAACTAATGGCTGAATTGGCAGAGTCGAAAGATATGCACATACAAAAAGAGAGTGAGCTTTCTAGTTTGGTGGAGGTACACGAGTCACATAAGAGCGATTCATCAAGTCGAATGAAAGAACTGGAAGCGCTGGTGGAATCAGCAGACCAACGAGTTAGAGATTTAAACCAGAGCCTGAACAGTGCTGAGGAGGAGAAGAAGATGTTGTCTCAGCGAATTTCAGATATGTCGAATGAGATCAAGCAGGCGGAGAACACCATACAAGAACTCATGTCTGAGTCTGGACAGTTAAAAGAGAGCCACAATGAGAAAGACAAAGAACTTTTCAGTTTGAGGGATATCCATGAGACTCATCAGAGGGAATCATCCACCCAACTAAGGGATTTAGAAGCGCAACTGAAGTCATCTGAACAACGTGTTTCGGATTTGAGCCAAAGCCTGAAGATTGCAGAGGAAGAAAACAAATCCATGTCCACTAAAATCTCAGATACTTCAGGGGAGCTCGAAAGGGTACAGATCATGTTACAGGAAGTCACAGTTGAGTCAAGCAAACTGAAAGAGCAGCTTGCTGAGAAAGAAGCAGAACTTTTACTTCTGACAGAGAAGGAAAGTAAGTCACAGGTGCAAATAAAAGAACTAGAAGCAACAGCAGCGACCCGTGAGCTGGAGCTAGAGTCAGTTCGTTCTCGTATAGTGGATCTTGAAACAGAGATTGCAGGCAAGACCACTGCAGTTGAGGAACTGGAAGAGAAAAACAGAGAAATGGTTGCCAGAATCTCGGAACTTGAGAAGGCAATGGACGAGAGAGGAACTGAACTCTCTGCTTTAACCAAAAACCTTGAGGATAAGGAGAAGCAATCATCGTCCACAATTGAGAGTTTGACAGCTGAGATTGATGGCCTAAGAGCGGGACTAGATTCAGTGTCTGCTCAAAAAGAAGAGTTAGAGAAGCTAATGGAGAGCAAAGGCGATGAAGCTTCAATGCAGATTAAGAGTTTGGCAGATGAGATCAATGGTCTGGGCCAGAAAGTGGTCTCACTTGAAAGCCAGAAAGCAGAACTAGAGGTCCAACTTGAGAGGAAGTCAAGGGAGATCTCTGAATATATGAGTCAGATTACAAATCTAAAAGAGGAGATCACAAGTAAGGTCAAAGATCACGATAATATTCTAGAAGAAAGGAATAGTTTATCTGAGAAAATCAAGGGTCTTGAAGTTGAGATAGAGACTCTACAGAAACAGAGAAGTGAGCTTGACGAGGAGCTAAGAACTAAAACAGAAGAGATCCTTCAAATGCAGGATAGGATCAACGAAGCCTCTGCTGATACAGTGGCCTTAACAGAACAGATCAACAGTCTGCAGCATGAACTTGATTCTCTGAAGATGAAGAAGAGGGAAACCGAATCAGAGCTTGATAAAGACAAGCAAGAGAAGTCAGATTTGTCTAATCAGATCATCGATGTCAAAAAAGCATTGGTAGAGCAAGAAGCTGCTTACAGTACACTGGTAGAGGAACACAAAAAGATCAACCAACTGTTAAAAGAACGTGAGGAAACACTTAATAAGCTAACAGAGGATCACAAAGAAGCTCAAAGATTATTGGAGGAGACAGGTAATGAAGTAACATCCAGAGATTCTGCAATCGCAGGTCATGAAGAGACAATGGAGAGTTTACGTAACGAGCTGGAAATGAAAGGAGAAGAGATTGAAACTCTCATGGAGAAGATCAGTAACATCGAGGTTAAGCTACGTTTATCGAACCAGAAACTGAGAGTAACCGAACAGGTGCTAACAGAGAAAGAGGAAGGTTTCAGGAGAGAAGAAGCTAAACACTTGGCGGAACAAGCAGTGCTTGAGAAACGCCTAACGGTGACTCATGAGGCTTATCGAGGTATGATGAAAGAGATAGCAGAGAAAGTGAAAACAACACTAGTTGTCTTTCAATCAATGTCGGGAGAAGTCATGGAGAAGCAGGGGAAGTACGAGAAAACGGTAATGGAGGCATCTAGATTACTGTGGACTGCGACGAATTGGGTGATAGAGAGGAATCACGAGAAGGAGGAGATGAAGAAAGATATGGAGAGGAAAGAAGAGGAAATCAAGAAGCTTGGAGAGAAAGTAAGAGAAGATGAAAAGGAGAATGAGAGGAAAGAAGAGGAAATAAAGAAGCTCGGAGAAAAAGTAATAGAAAATGAAAAGGAGAAGAAAAAGAAAGAAGAGGAAATAAAGAAGCTTGGAGAGAAAGTAAGAGAAGATGAAAAGGAGAAGGAGAGGCAAGAAGAGGAAATAAAGAAGCTTGGAGAAAAACTAAGAGAAGATGAAAAGGAGAAGGAGAGGATGAAGGAGACTTTGGTGGGGCTTGGAGAAGAGAAAAGAGAAGCAATAAGGCAATTATGTGTGTGGATCGATCACCACAGAGGTCGCTGTGAATATCTTGAAGAGGTTTTGTCTAAGACTGTTGTGGGTCGAGGGCAAGGACAGTCGCAGCGAGCTTAACAGCTAGCGCCATCATCGGACACAGTGTGGTACGTTGTTTTTCTTTCTCAGCTCACATGAATGCAAGCAATGTATTATCTGGTTCTTAGGTTTTGGGTTTTGGTCAATCAGGAAGCTGGACTTCCGGAAAACTCCTGGCTGAGAGGATATTTTTGGTCGACTACTTTTGTGTCTGTTGTGTTAGTGTAATCGTACTGCATTATTCTTCACCCGTGTATTTGTTTTTGCTGTTTTTTACAAGTCAAATTGGGTTTTATTGTGGGCAAAGTTTGGTGGTGGGATTTAATGGGAATAAAGGGCATGCTGCAAATGAATTTGATATTATATTTTTGGAGGGTGTGATTGTACAGAACGATTAATCAATGTTGGTGGTATAGTACGTTTTTAAGTATTTGGTAATTAGATACAAATGATTTTTGTTCTAGGTGAAAATAATAATCATACACATCACTTAGGATCACTTCCCGATCTCCAAGTCATTCCTCTCCATAAAAGAGATGCAAACATTACAGATGTGGACATGACCGGTCCAGAGGGCAAACGATCCAAACAATCGGTTTAGGCATATAGTTTTGAAATGACATTTTTTCATTTAATTTTTCATATTAAAATAATTTTGTTGGTATTCATATTTAAATAAAATTTATAGTTTTAGTTTTTGATAATAATAATATTTGTAAGAAAGTTCAATATTATTATGGTTATTAATAAATGTATTTAGTAAGTGTATTGTGAAACAATAACAATTTTTACAGAAAAATACCCTAAGATAGATCTAAAAAGTTTTTGTCACAAAAATAATTTTTAAAGAAAAAAGTGACCAAAATAACATTTATTAAAGGGTGTAAATATACATGTATACCACTTGGATTAACTAATCTAGACTTAGGGTTTAGAGTTATGGGGTGGAATTTTGGGGGTGAGGTTTAAAATTGAAAAAAAAAATTAATTTTTTAGAAATAAAAAAAAACTAGTTTGGTTATTTTTGTTCTTAAATATTATTTTTGTGACAAAAATTTCAAAAAAGGTTATTCCAGAGATTTGCCCATTTTTAAATGAGGATAATTTTGGTCGACTACTTTTTGTCTGTTGTGTTAGTGTGATTGTATTGTATTATTCTTCTTCCCTGTTTTTGTTTTTACTGTTGTTTTCAAGTCAAATTTGGTTTTATTGTGGGCAAAGTTTGGTGGTAGGATTTAATGGGAATAAAGGGCATCCTGCAAATGAATTTGATATTATATTTTTGGAGGGTGTGATGGTACAGAACGATTAATCAATGTTGGTGGTATAGTACGTTTTTAAGTATTTGGTAATTAGATACAAATGATTTTTGTTCTAGGTGACAACAATAATCATACACATCACTTAGGATCAGTTCTTGATCTCCAAGTCATTCCTCTCCATAAAAGAGATGCAAAAACTACACATGTGGACATGGCCTCCAGAGGGCAAACGATCCAAATGGTCGTTTAGGCCATATAGTTTGAACAGGCATATTTTCAGTTAACTTTTTCATATTAAAATATTTTTGTTGGTATTCCTATTTAAATAAAGTTTATAGTTTTAATTTTTGATAATAATAATATTTGGTAGAAAGTTCAATATTATTATGGAACTTTTACTAATAAATGTATTATATAGTCACATTTTTATGATAACATTCAATAGTATTGATATATAGTTAATTTCATGAAATTAGTTATATTCACTAATAATTAATGAAATTGAATTAGTTTATAAATTTAAAGTAACTTATATTATAAATTATATATATATATATGATAAAGATAAAAACATAAACTATATATTATTAAAATTTTGTTTAGGACATCAAAAACCGTTGGACCGGCACTGCATATGACAAGAATATGTATTTTCTACTCATTTAGAAAATGAAACCACATTTTGCAAATATCTGATGCTACTAATAATGTATGCAGAGAACGATTGTCCTTGACCTGTTGTTAATTTACTAACAACTAGGTTAAGAGTCTTGTGCAGTATGAACATTCTATATATATATATATATTACTTATTTTGCATTTTTATTTTTCTCATAATATAAATAACAAATATATATTAAATAATTGATAATCATTACGTTTGTAATTAAATTGGAACGAACGCATAAATCAAAACAATCATCTTCGTTTATTTACAATCATTTTATGGTAAATAAATCAAATTTTTTTATCTATTTTATATAGTATATAATTAAATTTAAATAATATTAACTTAGTATAGAGTAAATCTTTAATATGACTATATATTAAGTGAGGTTTCTACTTATATAGTAATACGTTCATTTAAAGATCTTATAACAAATATTTTAAATTATTAATAACAATTTTTTCAACGAGTGATGATTAATATTTTTAGTAATTTATCATCATTTTTAAATTTTCAGTGCAAATTTCAAATTAGAAACCTCTATAAAAAGTAAAATTAAAATATTAATCTTTCAATATTGTTCAATGCAAATTTCAAAATTAGATATTTATGTGTGATTTATATGATCTATAGTTTGAATTAATTAATACTAATATGTATATATATACTTTAATCTGAATATCTATTAAATGAGAGTTTATACTAATATGGTTTATAATCATTTGTATCTTTTATAACAAAAAGATTTACATCATTGATCACATAATTTTCAATATAAAACATTTAACAGTTTTAATAATTTATAGTTGTTTTTAAATATTAATAATAACATATACGATAAAAGCTAAAAAAATTATATGTTTAAAGTGATTGTTTGATTTTTAATACAAAATTAAACAAAATGATAAAATATGTATAAATTGTTATCAAATCTTTATTATTCAAAATCATTAACTGTCATATATATTTTAATTACACTATATAATTTGTAGCCTTTATTTAAAGAAATAAAGAATAATATTAATACCTATTTTATGGTTAGTTTAATAAAAACTATAGCATAGTTTAATAAAAACTATAGCATAGTTTTAGATGACCAACCAATTTTCTCAGATTCTAAGAATCATTATTGAGATGGCAAATATCATATATCAATATTGTAATGTTTCTCAAATAATGTATAAGAGATAATGGAAAATTCATCAAGTTGTGTTTGTTTGCATCAACTATGCAAGACAAAAATCAATCAAGCCTTTAGATCAGTTACGACTTATGAAATATAGGAGTGTTAAAATGGGTCATGATCCATGGGTTGATCCAACCCAAGTTAACCCATTAACCCAAATGAACTGTTTATTTTTGATCCAATGAGTTAATGGGTTAACAGGTTAATAAGTTAACAAGTTAATGGGTTAACAAGTTAAATAGATCTATTGGATTGAGTCAATCTTGACCCATTAACAATAAAAATCGACTATTTAGTCAGATTAAACAATGTATCCATTATCTTCATCAACAATTTTCTTTTAAACCAAAAAACTATTAATTTGATCGACTAATCTTGGATTAATTGTAATAAATTTAAAAATATTCGTTAGTATTGATTAATAATAATATGCACATATTTGATAAAAATGACATTGAGATTTTAATGTCATACTTAGAACTTGAAGACAAAAATGATTTCCATTTATATGATCACATTTTAAACCTTCTAAAAATAACTTTGATTAAAATTGATATACAAAGAGTTATTGACTTAACATTGATGTTGGGTTGATGGGTCAACCATTAACCCATCTGACCCATGACCCATTAACAGTCAACCCATTTGGGTTATGGGTTGAGTTGACCCATTTCACCCATTTTGACACCCCTAATCAAATACAAGATATATAGTTTAACATTCAACATCCTACAACCCTAAATTATACGAATTCATGAGCCTAAGCCCACTATCAGATGTAACATTCATAACAACTTCATGTAACACACTTAATGCAACTGAGTTGGTATAATGAACTTGATGCAACATCCATTGCCTAAATGCAACATCTATATTCAAGGCAGATCAACAAGTCTCCACCTTGACTTGAATCTTCCTAATAACAAATGTACCAGGTGCACATTTAAGTGTCAATGTACCAGATGCATCCTCTAACACCAGATGTACCTAATGCCCTCAACAACGCCATATGTACCAAATGCTTTTTTCAATGCCAAAAGTATTTTATTTACTCTCTTTACCTCATATGTCTCTTCTACCAGATGTCTTTCGAACCAGATGCCCCTTAAGGCCAAACTAATAGGTTAAGATGTTTTACAAGTCCAAGCAGTGCTTAAACTTGCTGCGAGGAACCTTTTTAGTTGACATGTCAGCATGATTATCAGCAATTTCTTCTTTCTTCACTTCAATTTGCATTTCATCTCTCAAAAAGTAGTACTTCAAATCAATATGTTTGGTTTTCTCATGATGAACCTGATCTCTGGCTAAATATATAGTGCTCAAACTGTCGTAATACACATCAGCACGATCGTAATGTAAACTGAGATCATTAACCAATTCTCTCATCCATATTCATTCCTTTACTCTGTCTCACTAGTAGACAAAGTCATTGTGGACTATAGAGTCACCTTTCAGCTAACCATAAAACCGCCCAAGGTGACATATAACTAGTGATAGATCTTACGATTGCCACATTTTCAGCATAATCAGAATCTGAATAGCATGTAACCAGTTGTGGATTTCCGCCTCCATAAAACGAGACCAACATCAGATAAAACCTTCAAGTACCAAAAAAATTTGCTTCTTCAGTTGTCTAGTGCTCCTTTTTAGGTTTTCACATAAACATGTTTAACCACATTGAATGCTTGTGCCAAATATGGTCTTGTGCAGATCAATGCATACATGAATCATCCTACATCGCTAGCAAGGAACCCGATCTCCTCTTCATATTGAACCACATACATGCATGATGAGACAAAAATTTGCAGTCGCATGAAGTACTGATAGGTTTACCTGAAGATATCTTGAACCTTGTTAACACGTTATATTATGATCACAAACCCATAAAACCATGATATATCAACATATTGTTGATCTTATGAACTGATACAATTGATATGACCCAAAGGGTACAAAAAGTAAGTGAATTCAAAAGTAATTAGTACATGTTCGATTTGAAAAGTTTGGTCCATTCTCCTTTTCGTTGGCTGTTTTATTATAGTTTCATTTCATAATTTGCTGTTGAAATAAACCAAAACATTTGGTTTTATGTTTAAAATCGGAAAATACTATCAAATGCACAATTTTTGGTTTAAAATAGATTTGATCGGTCCGGTTCATACCTGAAAATATTGAACCACAAGTGATGTTGAAGAGAAAAGGGGCAGAAACTGATATTCCAGAGATCATCAACTAGGACAACGAAGAAATCTTTTGATGTTTTTTTGTTGGATTAGCTAGGTGAAGCTTTGGATCCAAATGGTTTGGTTATGTTAATTATTGCTATAATGTAGATATAGAAGCAAAAAACAACCTATTAGGGCAAATTAGTTAATGTTGGGTCTTACTATATACAATATCTATCTTATTGAGACAGAAGTACAAAATAATAATTTCTTAAATTTAAGGGTATTCTTACAAATCTCATTTTCCTTTTCTAATACAATCTAACCACTTCATTCACAGTATTTTCCAAATAATTAAAATTATTTATAAAGAAATGCAAAACAAAAATTACATATTTTAAATATTTTATTATATTTACATTCTCTTTTCACACTTTTTAGCTACTTCATTAATTATTTTTCCATAATTACTCAACAATATTTATTTTACATGTTAACCATAATATTTTGACAGGCATGAATGAAATTTATCGATGACAAACATTCAAAATGGTTAACAATTTTTTTATTTATTTACAGAATCGATTAGACATGGACATTCAAGTAGCCGTTCAGGTACATGTCGTTTCTTTCATGTATCAGTTTTTTTGGATTTTGAAATTAGACCCCACTAAATTTATGGATGGATTTCGAGTAAGGTTCTCTTGGATCTTGATGGATTTGGTTTTGATATATAGGAATCTAAAAATATCTAAATAACCAATGTATTTAAAATGGATTCAGATATTTGTATCAAAAGTAACAATATTACCTGATTTGCAATTAAACCTTTTGAATACAGTTAGTCTTATGATAACACACATCTAAAATATATAACATTAACTATAAAAAATAAATATTACTTTATAAAAACGTAAAAATCAATATCCATGCAGACGCGTGGGTCAAGCTAAATATTACGGGTGTACGAATATATCCAAATCAAATTTATATATTTAAATATATTAATTATTTTTAGATTTAATATTCAAAAAACTAACCAAATATATAAGATATTTTCAAATTGTCTAAAATAATTGAAAATGTATACAAATAATTAATATGTAAAATAGCTAAATAATACTAAAACACCAAAAATAATTAAAATATTTATTGATTCTCTATCCAATGATTTAAATTAAACCAGTTTTCATGTTAAGTTTAAGTATTTTTGCATATATCAAAGCTATATAAAATATATTATATCTATTTTTAGCTTTTTTGCAATTTAAGTATATATGAATTTTAAAAATTTAAAAATAATTTCAGGAAGCTTCAGTCTCTACAGCTATTTTGTAAACTAATACATTTAAAAATGTGTAAAAATTATTCGGAATATTTAGTTTAGTTTGGATCTTTATATCGAGTTTACACATTTTCCACCCCTACGAATACATTTCAGGAAGCTTCAGTCTTTTTTCTCATCGTCGTCATTTTGTAAAAAAAAAAAGGGAAAATCGCATAAAAAACCTTGAAAGTGGCACTCACTGACACTTTAAACCTTGAACTTTTTCGGCTATCACTTTAAACCTTCTAAGTGGCAATTGTATCACAATAAACCTTCAGCTTGGCTAACTTGTACATCAAGTAAAAAGTTGACCTGTTGTACAGGTAAAAGTGATGAGGTGTCAGTTTTTTTCGAAAATAATTATTTTTAATTAATAAAATAAATAAAAATTAAATAAAAAATCAGAAAATTAAATAAAAATCAGATAAAAAATCAGAAAAAATAAATAAAATTTTAAAGTAAATTAAAAATCATAAAATTAATTAATAAAATAAATAAAAATTAAATAAAAATCAGAAAATTAAATAAAAATAAGATAATTAAAATAAAAATAAAATTTTAAAATAAATTAAAAATCATAAAATAAGAAAAATATTTCAAAAAATCAAAAAATAAATTAAAATACAAAAATAAAAATAAAATAAAATCATTAACAATGATTTTTTTGCATATCTCTAATGATAGTTTCATCGTTGACCTATCGATTGTTTCAAGCAGTTGACAATAACAATTTTAAATATATCACTGATGATTATAGTGGTTTCTGAGATAATCATTAACAATGACGTTTTGACTTATCTCTAACGATTGTTTTCGACATCATCATTAAAAATGATGGTAGATATGTCAATAACGATATTTTAGATAACCATCATTTAAAACAGTAGATATATCAAGGATGAAATTATCTTTAGAGATAAGTCAACGATGAAACTATCGTTAGGAATATGTCAAAACGTCATTGATAATGATTATGTGAGAAACCACTATCGTCATTAGTGATATGTTTGAAATTGTTATTGTTAAAGATGATATATTTGTTTTTTTTAAACTAATCTTGTAATTTTTTTGAATTTTTGAAATATTTTTCTAATTTTATGATTTTTAATTTTAGTTTAAAATTTTATTTTTATTTTATTTATCTGGTTTTTTATTTAATTTTCTGATTTTTTATTTATTTTTATTTATTTTATTAATTATTTTTTGATTTTGTGAATTTTGTTTTTTATTTTATGATTTTTAATTTACTTTTAAAATTTTATTTATTTTTTTCTGATTTTTTATCTGATTTTTATTTAATTTTCTGATTTTTATTTAATTTTTATTTATTTTATTAATTAAATAATAATTATTTTCGAAAAAACTGACACCTCATCACTTTTACCTGTACAACAGGTCAACTTTTTACTTGATGTACAAGTTAGCCAATTTGAAGGTTTATTGTGATACAATTGCCACTTAGAAGGTTTAAAGTGATAGTCAAAAAAGTTCAAGGTTTAAAGTGTCAGTGAGTGCCACTTTCAAGGTTTTTTATGCGATTTTCCCAAAAATAAAATAATCTTCATTGAAGTTAAAATGGGGTTCGGATATGGAGTGGTGTAGACGAATGAATCTTCTTTGATAAAATTTAGGGAGAAATCATTATAGCAATTCATATGAATTTATTTCGGTTCGTTCTAACCGAACCAACCCGAACGAAAAACTGAATACAATTTACATTGCTGCCGATTGGTTCTATCTCACTAACCGAAGCAAAACCAAATTGTTAGAACGGTTTGGTCCAGTTCAGAAATTTCGGTTCGTTTAAAATCCCATGCCTAAGCCAAATGTCTTGTACTCATAGCCAGATAGCGAATCAAGTTTTTTTGTAAAAAATACTTTTTGTAAACGTAAAAACAACAAATTCCATAATTAGGTATAAATGTGATTCTAGATTCAAGAAAACTCTATTTTTACGTAAAAATAGTACAAATGGAGAATATGAAAAGTAAAGAAAGAACCCAAATAAAATAAACAAAATAAGTAAAAAAAGATAACTACACGAAAAAAACATTCTTTTATTACATCCCGAATAAAGGGGGAAATGCATATTATGACTTCATTCCCCACTCGGACAGGTTGTTTTCTTTCTTTAAAGGAACCAACGAAAACACATACTCCTATGTTACCAATTAGTATCACCAGCTAACATCCACCACCTCCACCTCTACGTTCTTGTTTATCATCATTCACCCTCCCCAACAATCACTTTCATAATCTTCTTCTCCTCCACCTAAAATCCATCTCCAATGGCGCATCCTCCAAAATCCGACCTGTTTCCTTCTTCCCGGCTCGATTCCGACGCCGGAGCTCTCTTCGTCCTCCAATCAAAAGGTAATTTATTTAAAGTGTTTTCTCCGATTTTTTGAAAATTTTCTCGATTAATTTTCTTGCCGGAGAATTTCAGGCGAGTGGTGGCACGCCGGGTTTCATCTGACGACGGCGATCGTGGGACCCACGATATTGACGTTACCGTATGCATTCAGGGGGTTGGGATGGTGGTTAGGGTTTGTGTGCTTGACGACGATGGGACTCGTCACTTTCTACGCTTACTACCTCATGTCCAAGGTTCTCGATCACTGTGAAAAATCCGGCCGCCGTCACATCCGATTCCGTGAACTCGCCGCCGACGTTCTCGGTACAAAAATAATATATTATTTTCAGAATTAAATCTCTGCAATATCTTTTTTTATTTTTGCTATTTTTGGGTGAATCCGTATACGTTGGATCAAGTTTCAGTAAATACTTTGACCTTATTTGTCTGTTAGATTTCCTGATCGCACACGTGCTTCTGGTTTGGTTGTATTGAAGTGATGGTTACTGAATTTTAATAACCGGTTTCTGGTTTTGGATAGAACTTCATCGGTTTAGATTAATTTATTAATTCGATTACACAGTACACATGGATTCTTAATGTTGACCAACGTCTAACTTGATTTTGTTTGTCTATACTAATATTTATCCATCGATTTGATTGAATTTTGGTTTTGGATTTGAATTTCTCGGTACTAAAGCTGATTGGTTGTATTAATTATACCGGTCAATTTTAATTTTTGGACCGGTTATTGAAATGTGGTGCAGGATCAGGATGGATGTTTTATGTAGTGATATTCATTCAAACAGCTATCAACACTGGAATCGGCATTGGCGCCATTCTACTCGCAGGCCAATGCCTTGAAGTAATAAAAAAAAAAAAACTTTTAATTTCTTGCTAAACAAGGAACTAAGATATGTACGGATCATATGTTCAACCAAATGTTTTTTTTTTATTTGTGACACACAGATAATGTACTCAAGCCTTTTCCCACAAGGAAGCTTGAAGCTCTACGAGTTCATTGCTATGGTGACAGCCGTTATGATTGTTCTGTCACAGCTCCCGAGTTTTCACTCTCTTAGACACATTAACTGTGTGTCTCTCCTTCTCAGCTTAGGCTACACATTCCTCGTTGTTGCGGCTTGTATCAACCTAGGTACGGTGATTATTAATTAATCTGATTATTCGTTTAGAGACTAAAATAGATTTGTTTTGGTTCTGAAGGCTTGTCTAAACACGCTCCTAAGCGTGAGTATTCACTAGAGCCTTCTGAATCGGGAAGAGTTTTTAGTGCCTTCACATCCATTTCAATCATTGCTGCTATTTTCGGAAATGGAATTTTGCCTGAAATACAGGTGATATGTGCTAAAAAAACAATCATATCAATCTATGAGCTTAAGATTTATCTCATACTTATACATATATATATATGTGCAGGCGACTCTTGCCCCACCAGCTACAGGGAAGATGTTGAAAGGACTATTGTTGTGTTATAGTGTGATCTTCTTCACGTTTTACTCGGCTGCAATTTCTGGTTATTGGGTATTTGGTAATAACTCGAGCTCTAATATTCTCAAGAACCTAATGCCTGATGAAGGACCCACTCTGGCTCCTATCGTCGTCATTGGCTTAGCAGTCATCTTTGTTCTTCTTCAGCTCTTTGCCATTGGCCTCGTAAGTTTAAAAATAGTGTAGTGATTGTATTGAACGTTACTTGGATCGCAAGATAACTCATCTTGCATTGAGACTAGTGGCTAATGTTTTTAGAGGGGTCTTTGGTAGGTGTATTCTCAAGTTGCGTATGAGATAATGGAGAAGAAAACTGCGGATACAACACAAGGAATGTTCTCAAGACGCAACCTGGTGCCGCGTTTGATTCTAAGAACGCTATATATGGCGTTTTGTGGGTTCATGGCAGCGATGCTACCCTTCTTTGGGGATATAAATGCGGTGGTAGGAGCGTTTGGTTTTATCCCACTCGATTTCGTGTTGCCAATGCTTCTATACAACATGACATACAAGCCTACGAAAAAGAGCTTCACGTATTGGATTAACATGACGATAATGGTTGTGTTCACTTGTGCGGGACTCATGGGAGCTTTCTCCTCTGTTAGGAAGCTTGTTCTTGATGCTAATAAGTTCAAGTTGTTTAGTAGTGATGTCGTTGATTAGATGCTTTATTATATAGTATATGGATAATACATAGACGCACTTTTTGTATCACTCTCGAGAAAAAATTTTCAGCTTGGTCTGTGATAATTAGCTAGCTTCTGAGGGAAGAGGGAATTTAAATATCGAAAAACTGCTATTAAACCCTGAACTTTCAAATTAAAATTTAAAAACTTCCAACGCCTATTTGAACCAAACAAATCCTCAATTCTTTAAATATTAATAGTCATTTTAACTCTTGTTTTCTGTTGACTCGGCGACTTAAGAAATTCAAATAATCAAACTCGATTAAAAAGTAATATCTATTAACTCTCTAAATGACTTTCACATTCTTCAATGATAAAACGAGATTTCCTAGCAATGCTAAGGAACATAACCAACGATAAGGAATTTAGATTGAGCTTTCGTCATCTAAAACCAAAAGTAATTAAGAGTCACAATTGACTTTATCAAACATATGAAAATCATTATCTATCGCCAGAGAAACTACATCTGCTTGTTTTCATCAAAGATTGTTTCTGAAATCGATTTAGAGAAGATAAAATCGAATTGGGAATTATGTTTTCAAGTGATGAGAATGAAATTGATTTGGGGGGGGGTTTGTTAAACAAAATAAATTTAAAATGGTGTCGTTTGCGGTATAACGACCGTTACTCGAGTTTAGCAGTTGACCATTCAAGTTTGTTAAATGTTCAACTCAACAGTAAATGAAAGTTAAAACGGTCAATACTTTTTTTTCACGAAAAAACGGTCAATACTTAAAATTTAAAAATTTAGAAGTTTTTTTTTTTAATTTTGAAAGTTTGAAGTTTTAATGATTGTTTTCTCAACAGTATCCCCAAAAAACAACAGATTAATCCTTCTCAAACCCCAAGCTATTTTGTTACTAACACCCTGAACATATTAACAAACCATATAAATCTGATGTAAAAAAACCATACAAATTTGAATTTAGTTGATTAGTAAAGTATGAATTGGAGTGTAAATTGTTACGAAATAATTCAAGCAGAATATAATTAATATATATAAATGAGATGATAATATTTAAACGTTAAATTGCAACCAAAAACAGCCAAGTCCAAATAGATTAATGTAAAGAAAACCATCCACAGTTGACATATTAAAAAAAAATTCTAAATAAATAGTCGAAATATTGTAACTATTATAATAAAATAGATGAACACCAAAATTGTTAGGATACTCATAATACTTAACCATGACCATATACTTGTTGAGAAAATGATGTTTACACAAACTTCTCAAAATTGTTGAAAATTAAATAATTTTATTGATACTTTTCAGAAAAATATATAATATTTTCTGTGTTCTAGATTTTAAATTCCAAACCGTAAACTTGATGTGATCTTTATTTTGTGAAACTTTAATCAAACATCATAAATCAGAAACTTTTAATTTATGATTCAAACTTTCGTTGATTTTTTTCTTAAATTTTTCTGTTTAATATAGAAATTAATTATTCACAGATATTTGACTTTTTAATTGACTAAAAGAAAAGAGGGGTTCTAATAATTAATTTTAATCTTTAAATTATAAAATCTGAACAAAATATTCTAAATTTTGATTGTCATCGTCAGTCTTGTAACAATGTAATAATTTTGTTGTTCTATCTAAAGTGTAAGATTTGGAAAAATAATGATTCCAAATAAACAAGATGAACAAGAATCTCAGGAAGGAAATCTTATCGCACCAACAAACCATCGGGTTCTAACATATTGAAACGTAAAGAAGCCCTATATACGTTATAAGCTCGGCCCGTTAAAAGTATCAAAGTCATCGCTCTCACTTGCGCCGTTTTCTTCTGTGTTGAGTCAGTCGCATAGAAACCCTAATCTCTCTTGCTCTCCCTCTCGCCATGGAAGAAGTCTGCGAAGGCAAGGAGTTTTCATTTCCTCGCGAGGAAGAGAATGTACTCTCTTTCTGGACTCAGATCGATGCCTTCAAGACACAGCTCAAACGAACTGAGAATCTCCCGGAGTACATCTTTTACGACGGTCCTCCTTTCGCCACTGGTCTTCCTCACTACGGTCACATCCTCGCCGGTACCATCAAGGACATCGTCACTCGATACCAGACCATGACCGGCCACCACGTCACGCGTCGCTTCGGCTGGGACTGTCACGGCCTCCCCGTCGAGAACGAGATTGATAAGAAGCTCGATATCAAAAGAAGAGATCAAGTGCTTAAGATGGGGATTGATAAGTACAACGAGGAGTGTAGGAGCATTGTGACTCGCTATGTGGAGGAGTGGGAGAAGGTGATTACTAGGACTGGGCGTTGGATTGATTTCAGGAACGACTATAAGACGATGGATCTGCCCTTTATGGAAAGTGTTTGGTGGGTTTTTGCTCAGCTTTTTGATAAGAATCTTGTCTACAAAGGCTTCAAGGTTTGCCTTTCCCTCCATTTGTTTATTCATGTGCTTTGATTAAGATCTGGTGAACTGAATGTTATGTTTTTGGTTCAGGTTATGCCTTATAGTACGGGTTGTAAGACACCATTATCTAACTTCGAAGCTACTCAAAACTACAAGGACGTTCCAGATCCTGAGATTATGGTGGCGTTCCCAGTTATTGGCGATCAAGATAATGCTGCTTTTGTGGCATGGACTACTACTCCATGGACTCTTCCTAGCAATCTTGCTTTGTGTGTCAATGCCGAGTTTGTTTATCTCAAGGTTCGTAGCAAGAGCAATGGGAAAGTCTACGTGGTTGCTGAATCTCGCTTGTCATCCCTTCCCGCCGATAAGCCCAAGGCCAGCTTAGCTAATGCTGATACCAAGAAACCAAATCCCAAAGCCAAAGGTGGTGCTAAACCTGACAGTGCGGCTGATTCTTATGAAGTTTTGGAGAAATTTAGTGGAGCTTCCCTGGTTGGGAAGAAGTACGAACCTTTGTTTGACTACTTCAGTGATTTCTCAAGTGAGGCATTTCGAGTTGTAGCAGATAATTATGTCACTGATGACAGTGGTACTGGTATTGTCCACTGTGCTCCTGCCTTTGGTGAAGACGATTATCGTGTTTGTCTTGAGAACAAGATCATTAAACAGGTTACATTTTTACTACATTCTTCTTAACGTCAGACATGACTAGAAAAGTTGGGGTTTAGTTTATCTTTGATCTTGGGTTGGTAACTCCTGGGATTTATTCGGGGTTTAAGGGACTACGCTGTATGATTTATTTGTTTAGGAGGAGTCCTCATTTAGTGTCTTTCCCTTTTGTTTAGGCTTGCATTATGTTTAAGAACCCATGCTTGTCTTTACTCTACTGAGCTCCCTTTATCTCATAGTGTTAATGTTCTATATGTTTTTATACTCTCTTTCAGGGAGAGAATCTAGTTGTGGCTGTTGATGACGATGGGTTGTTTACTGAGAGAATTACCCATTTCAGTGGCCGGTATGTCAAAGATGCAGACAAGGATATAATTGAAGCCGTGAAGGTGATTATTAATTCCTAAAATTTCTAAGAGGTCACGATGGTTTTTCAAGTGTCTGGAGGATTTAAGTGCATTTTGGACCATTGTGTAATTAATTTTAGGCGGCTTCTTTTTGTTAAATATTATTTCTTGTTATCTCAGGCCAAAGGCAGGCTTGTTAAAACTGGGAGCTTTACTCACTCATATCCATTTTGCTGGCGATCAGACACTCCTCTCATATATAGAGCCGTTCCCAGTTGGTATACTTCTTACATCATATGAGCTTCAGCTAGGTCTTCGTTGTTTCATCATTCAGTGCTAGTTTCAGTGAGGCACTTTGTCTCTGTGGTACTATTCTTAGTTGATTTTGCATAAGAGATGTAGGATTTTGTCCTGTCTCAGTCTTGTTGGAGTAAATGATGGTCATAATTTTTTTTCTTTTGACTATCTTGCAGTCTCTTTCTGCTATTCTGTAGTTTTTTAGCAGTTAATCCATGCTTTCATTTCCATATTCTATTTTTTTCCAGTAAGTAGTGAACATCAGATCAAGTTTCATTCTTATGCATGGTTAGCTTGCTGAAGTTTGTTTGTGTTTGTCCTGTTAGGTTTGTGCGGGTGGAGCAGTTGAAGGAACAATTGTTAGAAAACAATACTCAGACATACTGGGTTCCTGATCATGTGAAGGTCAGTGAAGAAGGAACAATACTCTATATATATTACGAGTATAACAGCTTTAGAGAAGGAGGTGAATAATTTTTTTTCTAATACCTTCTTCTTGATTGACCTGCAACTCAGGATAAACGCTTTCACAATTGGCTTGAAAACGCAAGGGATTGGGCCGTTAGCCGAAGTAGGTTTTGGGGTACGCCCCTACCGATATGGATCAGTGATGATGGTGAGGAAATTGTTGTCATGGATTCTGTCGAGAAGCTTGAAAAGCTCTCTGGTGTCAAGGTCTCTTCTTTTGTTGTTTGCATTTTGTTTGTTTCGTTTGTCTATCTTCCTGCTGCAACTACTTGTCAAAAAAGTCTGGTGCTCATTTTGTCTTTCTGATGATTTTGGTGCAGGTCTTTGATCTACATCGTCACCATATTGATCAAATTACAATCCCATCTAGTCGTGGGCCTGAATTTGGTGTGCTCCATCGTGTTGAAGACGTAAGATGGATCCCGTTCTTATATTACCTTTTCAGGTTATCTGGACTGTTATCTCACAGTTATGCTTATATTATCTTTTCAGGTTTTTGATTGTTGGTTTGAGAGTGGGTCAATGCCTTATGCGTACATCCATTATCCTTTTGAAAACAAGGAGCTTTTTGAGAAGAATTTCCCTGGTCATTTTGTGGCTGAAGGGCTTGATCAAACTCGTGGATGGTATGTTAAACTTGCATATATAAAATCATCTGTTACTATATCTTGGGTTTGCTCCCTCCCTTTACTCAATTGGATGATCTAATATCTTTACTATCCTCAGTTACTTTACTTAAATTAAGTAATGAGTCGAGGCTGATGGAAGGTGTTATTAATATATAGCAAATGTGATTTTGGAAGTCTATTGAAAAAGCAATATTGTTTTTCTGCTAAGTAGGCAGTTAATAACATCTTAACTGCTGGTTTGACATATACAGGTTTTATACGCTTATGGTGCTGTCGACTGCACTATTTGGAAAGCCAGCATTTCGAAATCTGATTTGCAATGGTCTTGTGCTTGCTGAGGATGGAAAAAAGATGAGTAAGAAATTACGGAACTATCCGCCTCCTTTGGAAGTCATAGATGAGTATGGAGCTGTAAGTTTTCCCTGTAATATGCTTTTTCAGTTTTTTTCTTACTTTTACTTTTATCTTCTATTAGTTATGGAAATCTTGGCAGCTGCGTACACTTCATTAATTAGTAATTTTACGTGAACGCTGACAGGATGCTGTGCGATTGTACATCATAAATTCTCCGGTCGTACGCGGTGAGCCACTACGCTTCAAAAAGGAAGGAGTACTTGGTGTTGTGAGTAATCTTGGTTTTTGATTATATTGCTGCTTATTTGAGTAGATCTATTGTTTGTCTGAACTAATTTGGTCTCTGTATGAGGGGGGTCACTAGGTCAAAGATGTATTTCTCCCATGGTACAATGCATATCGGTTCCTTGTTCAGAATGCAAAGAGACTTGAGATCGAGGGATCTGGACCATTTGTTCCTACTGATCTAGCAACTTTACGGTCATCAAACGTTCTGGATCAGTGGATTCACTCAGCTACGCAGAGTCTTGTTTGTTTTGTCCGCCAGGAGATGGATGGTTATCGTCTTTACACTGTAAGCTATTTACATGTCTTTTTCAGCATGATGTGGTGTCAATACTAGATAACAAGTTATCACTGTCTCGTGGTATTTATCACATCTTTCCTTTCCTTTTTCAGGTTGTTCCTTATCTCTTGAAGTTCCTCGACAATCTCACTAACATATATGTTAGATTCAACCGCAAGAGGTTAAAAGGCCGTACAGGAGAAGATGACTGTCACATTGCGCTTTCAACTCTATACAATGTACAGTAAATAGTTGTGGGAATACTATTGTTCATGGAGACTATTATTTGAACATTTGTAATGACTAATAATTGTGTCTGGATTTCCAGGTGCTCCTCACTTCTTGCAAAGTGATGACCCCTTTTACACCTTTCTTCACTGAGACGTTATACCAGAATCTGCGGAAAGCATGTGAAGGTTCTGAGGAAAGCATTCATTACTGCAGTTTCCCAGAAGCGGAAGGAACGGTAATACTGAAGTCCATATCCCTATATCCAAGGATAACATATGAATTTTCTGAATATTTTTGCTTATCTGTATTCTGTTTTGTGTTTAACCAGAGAGTGGAGAGGATTGAGAAAAGTGTTACAAGGATGATGACAATCATTGATCTTGCTCGGAACATTCGTGAGCGACACAAGCTACCCTTGAAAACCCCTCTAAAGTGAGCTTTGTACTTAATTACTATTCTGGCTTGCAGAATCTGTTATGTTAGTTTATACTGAACAAAAAAGTAACACATAATTATCCTTGTTGTATTAGGGAAATCACTGTAGTTCATCCAGATGCAGAATTCTTGGATGACATAACTGGAAAACTAAGAGAGGTTTGTGTGTTATGTTACATTAATATTAGTGTATCTTCTTGAAGTTCTTTATTATGCATATATAAATAGGTACAAGAAAGTTTTGAGGTTGTTAGTGAAATTAGCAAAACATGTCTCTACAGCTATTTTGTTTCTCTTGATATTCAAAGAACCAATACTATAAGCTCATCCATTTTGATTATCCCTTGCAGTATGTCTTGGAAGAACTTAATGTAAGATCTCTAGTTCCATGCAATGATACTCTGAAGTATGCGTCTCTAAAAGCAGAACCAGATTTCAGGTTGGTCAAGTTGTCTTCCTGCGTTTGCTGTTAACCTTTTGTGCTCAATGTAGAAAGTGATTTAACTTGTTCATTCTTGTAGTGTATTGGGAAAACGGCTTGGAAAGTCAATGGGGATTGTTGCAAAAGAAGTTAAACAAATGTCTCAGCAAGATATCTTAAGACTCGAGGAGGCTGGGAAAGTTACTATTGCTGGACACACGCTGGAGCTAACGGATATCAAGGTATGTTTTTTTT
This sequence comes from Moricandia arvensis, assembly GCA_905132765.1. Lineage (NCBI taxonomy): Eukaryota > Viridiplantae > Streptophyta > Magnoliopsida > Brassicales > Brassicaceae > Moricandia > Moricandia arvensis. Next base: position 74,415 of record CAJHQP010001005.1, read on the forward strand.
CTTGTGGGATAGAAAATGAAAGAATATACTGTAAATAGCTAAATTCTGACATTTTTTTCATGCGTTGTTCAGATTGTCAGGGTTTTCAAACGCCCGGACGGTTTGAAAGAAACAGAGATTGATGCAAATGGAGATGGTACAGATTATAATTGATTACCTCTCTATTGTCAATTTTATTTGAATCTTTTAATCGATTACGGGTTCTCTACTCTTAAGGATACATGTAATATTTGCTTTCGTTCATGATACAGGTGATGTTTTGGTGATTTTGGATCTACGAGCAGATGATTCTTTGTATGAAGCAGGTGTTGCTCGTGAGGTAAATAGATATACCTTTTCTGTCTCTTATCATTTCTCTTCCGATGCTGTGCTCATGATCTATAATTTCCGTGTTATATAGATTGTCAATAGGATCCAAAAACTACGGAAGAAGTCAGGTCTGGAACCAACAGACTTTGTGGAAGTGTACATTGAATCATTGGACAAAGATGAATCTGCGTTGCAACAAGTTGTGAACTCTCAGGTAACTGCTTTTGTTTTGTATTTCTCTTGACTTAAGCTCTATCTAACCGATGTGATGATTTCCTTTTGTAAACCCACTCATATTCGTGGACTTGTCCAGTGCATTGCTATAAGAAAATATTTTATCGTCCATCTTTTTTTTCGTTTTTTATTTGTGGGCAGGAACAATACATAAAGGATACAATTGGTTCCTCTTTGCTTCCGTCAACTTTGATGCCATCTCATGCAGTAAGTTATCATCATAAACACTCCTTCCACGCCTGCTAAGTCATAAACGTAATGAATGATGTGTATGTTATTTTGTAGGTGATATTATCTGACGAGAGTTTCCAAAACGTTTCAAAGCTGTCCTTTAAGATAAGCTTGGCTAGACCAGCTTTGAAGTTCAGTGAAGAAGCTATTGTTGCCTTATATTCAGGTGAGTCACCATCTCATCATAATAATGCTTGTTGTTGTCCACCATTGTTTCTCTCTCTGTTTTAACGAATGCATGTGTATATTTATATGGATTCAGGAGATGTGAAATTTGCAAGCGGGCTCCAAGCCTACTTGTTATCGCGGGACCATTCTAATTTGAAATCAGAATTCCAAGAAGGAAACGGGAAGGTGTGTACTTAAAAAATGATGATCCTTACTTTAGTTACGCGTTTGATGAACCTAAGACTTGTGTTGTGCCTGAATCCTTTTTTTGTCTTGTACGAGCAGATAACTGTAAGCTGCATTGAGAAGCTGCCAAAGGTGACTGTGGTCCTTGGAGACCATCTTCATTTGACAGTCGGGGACTACTTGTTGAGCACGAGGAACTCTTGAGAACCCCCTCCTCTCCCCATGTCACTCCATCTATTTTTTTTTTCTAATGTCTTTGGTACTTCGTTGCCCTTTGCAACCCTGTGACTTTTTGCGGATCTCATTTACTACTTAAAAGTAATGTTTTGAAAATAATTTCGATGTTTTCTTTCTGCAAAAATACTGTTTACATCACGATTTTCTTAGATTTTTTTTCTTTTCTTAATTGGATACCAAGGAAGCGTTGTGAGTGAGATGAACGAACGATACTAGCTATGGTCAGAACGATACAGGCATTGGTTGGAGGGAGTCATTTTTATAAAATGTATCCACTCTTGTTTCCATGTCGATCACATAAATCCCAAAATTGCAGTTGTTTCCTTGCTTGGAGGAGATGCCAGTTATTTTCCATATCCCAACGTGTTCATCGCCAATCAAATAATTTTTTTTGTGATTTTATCTTTGTATGGTTACTAATATTGTTTATATAAAACTCTTTAAAAATAGTACTCAAATAATTATACGCATTTTATAAAATTAATAAGAGCCAAAACCAGTTGGTCCTCTCTTGGAAAGAATATAATTTTGTATACGTTTATGCCTAAAAATAATAGTTTTAACGTTTATGCCTTGTGCAGATTTTTCACTTTGGCTATTCATACACTTGATCACGAATCCTTCCATAATTTGGGTGATGATTTCATTTGACCCACCTTTTGATAAGCGTCCTTTCATGTGTGTAAATATTGATGGACGATATCAACTTATTAAGACATGTTCAACACTCAATGAACATATTCTTCAGAATCTGGCCGAAACTCCAGAACGCATCCCCATCCTATATTTACATATTAGTGTGGCCTTGAATGAAATAAGCAAGATACGTTTTTCAGATTCTTACATTCATTCAATCATTGTCACACCAGTTATAAATTTTTTTTTTTGATCTGAGTAAATTTATCATTCATTCAAAAATATAAATAAGCAAGAACAACAAATAAAACTCTACTTTTACTTATCCTAGTACATTAGTTACGCAATCATGAATCAACTGTATATTACAAACAGTATAATCTTGAAGTTGCTTATAAAATAAAGTGTCTTCTGAATACGTATTGATAAACGCCAAATAGGGAGTCTTAGAAAGGATTCTACCCTTGTTTTTTCATTTATTTACAATGTCATGTTATTAATTTTTTTAGTCTTTCATTTATAACTAAAATCAACGTTAGACTATATATGTAATTTATTCAATTAATTCATTGACCTTTTTTTTATTATTATATTCTTTCCATAATCTTTGGTTGATTAGTTACTATACTCTTTCTAAATTTATAGGTAACCATTTAAAATGTTCAACTTTTAGGATATATCATGCAACCTATATCAAATGCAGGAGAATATACCATTAATAAATGCTTAGCTTTCTAGTTTTGTCAAAAAAAAAAATCGCAAACTTACATTCAAGGCAAGAAAATATATTAACATTTAATAGAATTTGAGAAATATAGAAACTACAGAAGATGTACACGAGATTTTGTTCCTGCATTCTTGCTTTGTCAATAAAAATTGCAGCCTATATTAAGCCAATATAATATTCTTACTTTGTCAATAACCTATTTGATTCTCTTGTCTTGGAGATTAGGATGTACTTGATCAGATTCCTCGTTCTGATCTAAAAAAGCATGTTATGTCTGTGTGAGTATGATTTCGTTATCTCTTCTTTTTAATATTTAAAAATGAGAAAAAAAGATTAAGATGATTTTTGTAGAGTAAAGAGGTAGGAAAATTTCCTATGACACTATTATTTTACTTCAAATGGAATCATCACACAAATTTGGAAGTGAGAACTAAAAAATTTCTATGACTTCATTATTCACCTACACTTTAACAAAAAAAAAGACGATTTAGAGAACTAAGAAAAGAGAAAAGAAGGGAATCAAAGTAAGACAGTTGTGTGATCAAAAACATGAATGAGTAAGAATTCATGTGTCTTGTGATCAACATTCCTTCCGTGAGACTGCACCTTAATTTCTTAAATAAGGTTAGTAATGGTGAATTTGGATATTTCTTGTGAATTGTGGACTGAAAATAGCTAGATTGCTAAGCAAATGTCGAATACATGTAGTACCTTCTAAGGATGGTACTAATTGATGTGGCTTACAAGTGGATGAGATGAAAGTGGTGTTCTGAATGATAAGTGAGTTTCCATGTTTTCAATTCTTTCTTCCATTCTTTGGGTTCTGACATTGTTTGAAGACAAACAAGGATTTAAGTCTCGAGAAATTAATATATTGTGTTTTTGGCACATTCTAACAATGTTTTTAAAAATGTTTTGAGTCTTTATCGAATATTTTAGTCTTTTTCGAGGCATTACAGGTCTGAAGTTGGCTTTGATGGAATGTGGATCACTTGAAGAAAAAAAGGCGGAAAAGAACACAAATTGGAGACTTTTGGAATGGAGCTGCCGAATGGAGAAGCCACTCCAATGATTAAGATTTTTAAAGAAGTTTCCAATATTTAAAGATTTGACCTAATAATTCTATTTTTCCTCCTGGAGCCGCCACAAACCTGCAATATATCCTTTTATGTTATCCTTATCAGACTAAGCCACTTTTTAGAGAGAGAGAGAAGGAGAGAGAGAGATAAAGAGAGAGGATGGATGGTGAAGTTGTAGATAAATTGTATGTGAGGTTTGAGCGAATGAATTATGGATGGTGAAGTTGTAGATTGATGAATTGTATATGGAAAAGCGTGGACGAGAGAAACATGGAAACGTAGAAGCGAGAATCGGAATCGCATGGAAACGTAGAAGCGAGATTTAAAAAAAAAAGAAGCAAAGACATGTTGGAAGCGTATATCCATATATATATATATAATATATGAAATATATGATTAAAACTATAAAATTCAAATTAAAATAAAGAATTTATTCATTTATACTAATTATATGATTTCATATTATAATATTGAAAATACAAATAAATTAAGTTTGAAAAATTGTTATCCAATTAATTATTTTTAATATTTCATAAATAACTGACACAATATCTGAATATATATGTTATATCTCTAATAAATAAAAAAATTGTGCATAAAGATAATTTATAACATTAGTTTCAATATTTGTTATTTCTATTCTCTCGGTCTCTATGTTAATACTTTTAATTTTAGATTTTATATAAAACATATTAACATACTTTTATATTTTTATTTATTTATGATATTGTGTTTTTTTAAACGGAAGCTTGATTCCAAAACGGAATCGTAAGCTTCCAAAGTGTTTTTTTAAATGTGATATTTTAGAAGCGTTTTAGAAGTGAGAATACGTAAGTTTCCACAAGGTTCTGATTCTAATTTCAGTTCCAAAGTAGGAAACAAACGTCCAAAGAAGCTTTTGTGCAACCTAGGTTGTAATGCAGAAGTGGATAAAATGTAAGATTATAAGTATTAAATTTGTTTATTGTGTTATGTAAAATCTTTTTTCAGGAAGTAAACTAAAGGTGCAACCATTACTTCTATACATTAATGTATATAATACTAAATTTCCCTCCTTGAATCAAATTAATAAAATAAAAAAATGTGAACAAATCTTTTGTGGACATATTCTTGTGCACAAGTTTAGGTGGGCATGGTCTTGTAAACAAGTTTTTGTGGATATGTTTTTGTTTTTCAATTCAAACAATATTGTTTGATTTCTTTCATCTCTTTTAGAACTCCACCTTCGATCATTACAATGATCAAAAATCTACTTCTCTACCACCTCTGCCTCTGCCTCCGTAACATCAATATTTTCAGAAAAAAATGCTTCATAGTTGTCTCAACGACATTGTGTGTATATGTTCTTGTGGATGGTTCTTGTGTTCTTTGTTATATGGTGGTAGTACTATATTTTTAAATAACTTGACATATAAAGGTTCAACATTTTCATGTATTTTTGAATGATCTCTTGAGTTATGAGGCTCATTCTCTTCGTTAATGTGGATCAATGGTTTCTATGGTGGTGAATGTTGTAATACTCATCTCTTTCTTTCTCGAGAGCGACGTGCCATACAAAACATCTCATAACTCATCTCCACTCATAAATCCAAATGAAATCTTAATAAAACTCCATGGTATGGAAAAGAAAGATGGGTGAATAACCGAAAAACCACTCAGTGAGATAATAAACCTTAAGTCCATGAACTTAAACACATCACTCCGAATATTTATAATTTAACCATAACATATAAGAAGCACATCCCCTAAAACATACAAAGAACAAAAAAAAATTCTAATTACGAGATAAGTGCTCACATCCTCTTTTCCAATATATATTTTGTCTGTATGGAGGATTCATGTATGAGACTAGTATTCATATATACCGCTTGAAAACTGTTTATTAACCTCGAGGCTAAGACTTAATAGGTCGACTAAATCTGGTGATAGCTTGGAATTTTAACATGAAATCACACTCTAAGTGCACAGCTAATCGCAACAATAATTATCAGAATCATTATTGTAAAAATTGGTTTTTCCAATCAGTGATCGATTGTCATTATAAACCTTAAAACGAAGCTTATTCAAATAGTTAACATGATGTTTGTGGGTTGACACAAATTGAAGAACATATGTAATGCAACATAGTTATTCAGCTGAAATCATACATTAAAACCTTGCCCTATTCAACTCACAATTGTTCCAATATCCCAGCATCTTAATCATTTCAAGTGACTAATCATTAACGGGCCAAATAAGCAGATTCTATTTTATATATTGTACATCTTAATCATTAACGGGCCCAAATAAGAAAAACCCGTTATTAAAGTTTGGCCCGTTATATATTTGTCCCGCCTAATTTTACCCTAATCGGCTCCTCTTTCCCGCTATTTCCACAGTTACCACAACCCCCAAAATGTTTCTCTAATCCTTTTGATATGATTGTGTGAATCTCTACTTTGAAAAGTTGGATTTTTTCTTTTTTTTTTAAAGAATGGTTGCGGGAACGATGAGGAGAGAAGAGATGGAAAGCAGAGGAGAAGATGAGACGATGATGGATGCACCACAAATCAACAACCCAAAACCAGAAGAACTCTTCAATGTTAATTACCTCCGCATTTACTACGGCAAGTCATCACAACATTTCTATCTTCTTCTTCTTCTTCTTAGATCTCTCACTCAAGTAATGCTTTAATTATATTGATTGCAGGAAATCTATTTCCTTACTCCGATATTCACAAATGGCTTTCTTACGGACACGGTACTCTTGTTCTTTCTCTTACACACGTACTTGAAATCTATTACTAATTAATAATTGTATATAGATGGGAAACATCCTGGTTGCGATGAGTACTACTTTGGTCGAAGAGAGTTCTCTTTTACTCTTGAGCACGATGTTTATATTCGCTACAAGTCCTTCAAGACTGCTTCATCCATGGAAGATGCTATCAAATCCTGTTTTCCTTACAAGATTGATATTGGCCCCGTCTATAGCGTTGATGTAAGAAGAAACCCTTCCTTTTTACTCATCAGCTGACCCTCTTTTAGCTCATTTATTATGGATGTTTTCTCTTGCAGCCTGATAAGAGACATGCCTATTCACAAACTGGTTCCAATGTGTTTACTCCTGTCGAGAGAGAGTTGGTCTTTGATATTGTTAGTTCTTTTCAATTTATTTGGTTTTGGATTCTTATTATGGATGCTTGTGTTTCTTGACTTGAATGTATTGTATGGTTGTGTGTTTTCTCAGGATATGACTGATTATGATGATGTTAGATACTGTTGCTCTGGAGCTGATGTTTGCTCCAAATGTTGGCCTTTGATGACTGTTGCTATCAAAGTCATTCATACTTCCCTCACAGGTACCCAACCACCTTTCAGATTGATACAACTACCATTTGTAGTGTTCCTGAGATGTGAGTTTTTGTTAAGGGGACTTAGTTGCTACCTCTCTCTATGCTGTTCACAATAAGCCTATTCGATGTCAAGAACGTAGTGGATTTCACTGATGGAACTAGTGTTTGGCAATGTGGAACACTGACTGTTTGGTCTTATCATAGGAATAACATGTAGTCACTTATATTTTCTTCTTGCCAATTTTTGCAGAGGATTTTGGTTTCAAACACATCCTCTGGGTCTTCAGTGGACGGCGTGGAGTTCACTGTTGGGTTTGTGATCCTAAAGCTCGCAGGTAAATAAATAACTAGTACTGAACGCTCACTAACATTGTTTTGTATCACTTTCTGCTTTTGCCTTGTGAAATGAAAATCAAAATTCTGCAGGATGACTAATGAACAAAGGTCAGCAGTTGCTGAATACTTCCGTGTTTATAAGGTGGCTTTCTCAAGAGCTAAATGGTGGTTTGTTTTTGTATTGTGAAATTCGCTAAAGTTTAATTACTGTATATGTGTGAATCAGGGAAATGAGAACAATGCAAGAAAGGTCGCTCTTATGGGTTATTCTCTTCATCCCTTCCTTGCGTAAGTGTGTTTCTCCATCACCTTTTACCTTTCTTATTTCAGTATCCTACTAAATTCATCTGGGCTTTTACAGGAGGTCGTATGTGGATTATCTCAAGGGTTTCTTTGAGGGTGAGTTACAAGCAAATCAAAGCATATTCTCTAGCAAAGACAAGTATGAGAAGATACTTGAGATGATTTCAGATGCAGGTATTGAAAGTGTGATTATGTATATATTTTTTCAGCTTACTCGAGGTCCTAAGCCTCATTTTGGTAACTTACAATGGTCTACATCTTCACGACAGATATTCAGTCAGAGCTCAGAGAAAAGTGGGAGAATTCAGCTAGATCATCTCTATCAGAGGAAGCCATCAGCCTTGCAAGGTGGGAGCAGCTTAAGAACACGCTCCAATCCAAGAAACACAAGGTGTGTGTAGTGTTGTGAAATGTTTAGTTGTATTTCACTCCTCGATAAACTTAAATCCTATTATCTGTTCATCATCTTTAATCTTGTATCCAAATGTTTCAGGCTCCAACACTGCGTATGTGCGTTGAAGAAATCGTCTTCACCTTTACGTATCCTCGAATTGATTTGGAGGTTTGTTGTAAATATATGACTTCCAATTTTAATCATGGACGTATTAACAACTGACAAGTTAAGTTGTAATGGTTACAGGTCTCAAAACAAATGAACCATTTGCTTAAAGCACCTTTCTGTGTCCATCCAAAAACAGGTACCTTCCGATGATTCTTGAATATATATATGTTAATCACACCAATAGCTACATACGAGTCATGTTCATATACCCTAAGAAGAAATGTCTTGTGAATTTCAGGTCGTGTCTGTGTTCCTATCGACCCATATAACTGCGATGAGTTTGATCCATTGGCAGTTCCAACACTTTCACAGGTAAAAGATAATAGACAGTAGGAGTTTGGATCTGAATTAGCTCTTCACCTCACAAATATATTGTTCCTTAAGCTTCTTATGTTATACTCTCTTTTTCAGCTAATAGAAGAAATCAACTCGGGAGGCTCAAAAATGGATGTGGATGATGATGGTACATTCTTAATTGTTAATTTGATGCAAATTAGCCTTGACTAGGGTAACTAATATCAGTTGTATTTAACACATGTCAGATTCAGATAGAAGTTTACTTGGGAAATCAATCAAGTTCTTCAGATCATCATTCCTAGAACCTTTACTGAAATCATGCAAGGTATTTCTTCTCCATTCTTTTATTACATGAAAATATGTAAAAGGGCTCTTGGAAAAGTAATATGAATATGTTGTTAATGAAATGTTTGCAGGAAGAAATAGAGAGTTCATACAAAACCAAAATTGGGAAATCTAAGGATTCATTCAGCTGGTAACTGAGGTTTTGTGGTTTACAGTCATGTTATTTGGTCTTATAAGTTTCTATTTCAGTTTGGTTTGTACGATCTTCACTAAGCTTGAGAATTCTATCAGTAGAGTAGTCTGTCTTGTTATGTTTCTTAAGAAAAGTATAACTTATTTGCAAGTGACTAATCTCGCATTACACGTGGTTATGGATTACACAAACGATTTCATTAATAATTAAAGATCATTAAGGCAACAATTAGATGCCATGGCAGCTTTGGTTAGACAAACTTTGACCGGTCCGCACAAGCCGCTTGGCTTGAGTTTTGGTTCGGCCCCTTGAAGCATATGTAAACGGTGGAAAGTAGCCGCCACAACAAGGCTTCTCCAACCCTTCCAAAAGCACCAAACCAAACCATTTCAACGGGATCCTAATCAAACCAAAACATTTTGTTACTAGACAACTAAATTATTACCAAATTGTTGATAGTTCAAAAACAAGTTTCAAGAATAGGTCGTAGGAGTTGGCGTAGACAAATGTAGTGTTGTGATATATCCTAACTCAATATTCAATGTCCTGAGAGAAAGTCTAAGCTTCATGTTATAGCATTTGGTTGACTTAGTCAGAGCATTTTGCCAGCTGGTATTAAGTTGAAGGCACATGCGAATGGTATGCAACCGAGTGGCCCCACCCCCCACCGCCACGAACTTTCTAGCTCCTAGTTAAATGCAAACGCTGCTATCACACGGGACTTGACACTGTTAATTCCACTCAATCAATCCTCCGCGTTCTGCATCTAGTTTTGAGTCGGACTTGAGCATATACACACCAAACATTTGAATGGGATGGGACCCTATTTTGTGGCGCATCCATTTTACAAAATTAATTTATTGATATACATATATATATATATTCATATATTTATATATAAAATGTTAATATAAAATTAAAAAAACAAAAATACTAATATAAAATTAAAAAACAAAAATATTTTTTTATTATAGACCAATTAAAATGAAAGTAATAGGTTTTGTGTTATTATAGTTTAAAATAAATTAAAATAAATAAAGATTATGCCTATAATTTTCTTTAAGCTAATATTTTTTTACAGAATTTATAATTTTTGATCTAAGAGAATATATAATTCAAATTAAGTTTTTGCTAAAACAAAAATTATTGAAAATATTAATTTAAAAGAAAAAGAAAAATATTAAAAAAAAATCAAATAGGACCCCCGAAACTTCGGGACCAGCTATGACTAAAAGCAAACGTTAAAATTTGGGTTGAAACCCATTGAATTATTGATAGGGAAAATCGCATAAAAAAATCTTCAAACTTACGTTTACTAGCACTTCAGACTTTGAAGTTTTTTTACTATCACTTCAAACTTTCAAATTGACATTTGTATCACAAAAAACCTTCAAATTAAAAGTGTGACCTGTTGAACCAGTAAAAAAAGTAACTTGCTAGATTTTTTTCAAAAAATAATTATTTAATTAATAAAATAAATAAAAATTTTAAAATCGAAAAAATAATTTTAAAATTTGAAAAAATAAATAAAAATTCAGAAAATTAAATAAATATTCAAAAAACAGAAATTAAATAAAAACGAAAAAATAAGATAAATTAAAATACAGAATATTAAATAAAAATTCAGAAAATCAACAACAAATTAAAGAAAATTCAAAAAGTTATAAAATTGCAAGATTATGATTTTCAAGAAAACATTTTGAAACCATCATCATTAATAATTATATGTTTGAAAATTTTATTGTCATCACTTTTAAAAAACAATCTTTGTAATTTTATGCGATTTTTTCAATAAAAACTAACATATCATTTGTTGATAATCCTTACTTTGTTTTTTAATTTTCTGAATTTTTATTAAATATTCTGTATTTTAATTTATCTTATTTTTTTTCATTTTATTTAATTTTTGATTTTTTGAATATTTATTTAATTTTCTGAATTTTTATTTATCTTTTTAATTTTTAAAATTATTTTTTGATTTTTAAAATTTATCTATTTTATTAATTATAATTATTTTTTGAAAAAAAGAATCTAACAAGTTACTTGTTTTACCTGTTCAACAGATCACATTTTTACTTTGAAGGTTTTTGTGATACAAATGTCAATTTAAAAGTTTAAAGTGATAGTGAAAAGACTTCAAAGTTTGAAGTGCTAGTGAGTGTCAATTTGAAGGTTTTTTATGCGATTTTCCCATTATTGATACAACTTCACTACGAATTAACTGGTGTACTCAAGTGGTAATAAAAGACAATAATTCCATATTAATTGCTTGACACTACATGCATTATGTATCTACATAAAATACTATATTTACTACCTTAAGGTGTGTTGTTAATAAAAGACCATAAAATAGCTTGTCTTGAGAGAAGAAAGGTATAGATGGTTGAATGTAATTTAATATATCACTGAACCCAGTTGTGATTGTGAACATTGCCTTCTTCAACATCTCTTCCGTACCATTTTCACTAATCATTCTTACCATATAGTCTGCTTCTCTCAAAATAACTCACTTGTTCCCTCAACGGCACCCTGCCGATCTGTCAGAAACAAGTTTTGATGTTCTCAACAATCATTATATCTCTAATAAATAATACATCTGTTATTTGCTATATAAATGAAGCTTGCTTGTTCCGTATAATCTCTTATATATTAATCCTACAGCATTATTATAACAAGTTTTGATAAAATAGATTGGTCTATCTAAACATATATTATAATTTTTATTAAACCAACTGTCAAATTAATTAGTAGTGTAGTAAATAATATTCTCAATTTCTTCCTTAAATAAAAGCTACAAAATTACATAATATCGTTACCAAATATATGATAAATAATAATTTTGAATAATAAATATTTGATAAAAAAATTATATCCTCCATCATTTTTGTTTAATTTTATATTCTTAAAAGTAATAAAACAGTCACATTAAGCATATATTAAAATAATTTAGAACTTTTATTATATGCTATATTTTGATTTTTTTTTAAACGATTATAGATTACTAAAACTGTTAAAAATCCACATTGAAATTTTTGTGATCAATGGTTTAATTTTTTTGTCATAGAAAAATATAAATGATCATAAAATCATATAAATATAGAGTCTCATTTAATATATATTCAGATTAAATATACATATATATTTATTTTAATACTTTTAAATTAAAATTTATATAATATAGAACATATGTAAACATGCTAATTTCAAAATTCCCATTGAATATGAAGCCTCAATCAATAAATATTCATATTAATAAATATAATATTTTTCTCACGGCAAATATAAAAATGTTAATAAAACATATGATTTGCAGCCTTAATTAATAAATATTTATATTAAAATATATTATATATCTATGTCAATATCATTTAATTCTAATTATATATCATATAAAATAAATAAATAAATATTTAAGTTTTTACCAAGAAAATTTATTGTAAAGAAAAAGAGGGGTTGTTTTTATTTATGTACTTACTCCAATTTAATTATATACGTAATAGTTACTCGCTTCTCAATTATTCAATATAATTTATTACTGTATAATATAATACGTAAATGAATACAAAATAAATAATAATATGTATAAACTATTTGTATACATAATTAATGTTCATTCCGCAAAAGCACGGATCTCAAATGTTATTTGATCATATATTTTCAAAAGTACAATTCTTCGTATCGAAGTGAGATAGTATATTATGAACAAACATTATCCTACTCATCAATCTTATATTGACAGTCGATGATTATATGTTTGGAGACTTATGACATGATAGTTGAACGATCAAAGTTAATATTCAATGATTATTAGTATATAAATTTTATCACGCGTGCAAGTAATCAACTAGTATTGTATTATTATGGAACTCATTATAGTTAGACATTTTTAATGATCTTATGTATGGGAGCTTATGAACAAAAGTCCAGTCGAATCAAAAGAAAGTCCAGTCGAACCAGAAGCATATTTGATCCCATTGTGTATGTGTTAGCTATAGGTTTAGATAAATTGTATTCTTGTATATTAGACGTGAAGAGTGTTACAAGATATATATACAGTATAGTAGTGAAGCCCTAGATAATATACACACAATAAATGAGAATATATGATTGATATCTTGAGAGATATGATTCTATCTCTATACGCCCCCTCAAGATGAACGTCCGGAGGAAAGTCCCATCTTGGAAGCATGTGTGTCGAGTAAGGAGCGAGTAACATGCTTAGTGAGAGTGTCAGCTAGTTGGTCCTTAGAAGACGTGTGAGACCCGCATAAATCCTAATTGAACTAGCTCTCGAATGAAGTGATAGTCCAAGGCAACGTGTTTCATGCGAGAATGAAAAACTGGATTTGCACATAGATAAGTTGCTCCAACATTATCGCAGTATATAACAGGTTGAGAGACTGACTTGACGCCAAGTTCAGTGAGAATGGAGATAATCCATTTTAGTTCAGCTGTTGTGTCTGCGACGCACCGGTACTCTGCCTCAGTAGAGGAACGAGCAACTCTCTTTTGTTTCCTTGAAGACCAGACAATGGGATTAAACCCAAGGTAGACAATGCAGGCGCTTGTAGAGGTGTGATCATCTTTATTGCCAGCCCAATCAGCATCAGAAAATGCGTGAAGAGAGAGCTTGTTGTTGCTGTGGAGAAAGATTCCCTTGTCCCTTGTTCCAGCAAGATAACGAAGTACGCGCTTTGTTGCTTGCCAATGCAGGTCCGTAGGACGATGCATAAACCGAGAGAGCTTGTTTATAGCAAACGCAATGTCTGGACGCGTGAAGTGGAGGTATTGCAGCCCACAACCATTATGTACTCAGAGCCGTCAGGAAGTGATGTTCTAGAGGTAAGTTGCAGGCGATCACCCGGTACCATTGGAGAGGCAGCCGGATTCACGGTGGACATGTTGCACCTCGCGAGAATATCATTGATGTACTTCCTTTGTGTTAACAGTAACCCTGAAGCAGAACGTTGTGCTTCAATGCCCAAGAAATAGGACAAAGCTCCAAGGTTCTTGATATAGAACTTACGACCAAGGATGGTGATGAAGTTCTGGACGCGATTAGAGTTATTGCCGGTGACAATGATGTCGTCGGCATATATTAAGACGTAGAGAACAACATTGGCTTGCTGAAAGATGAACAATGAGGCGTCAGCAAGAGAGTTTGTGAATCCAGAGTGCAAGAGAAAGTTACAAAGCTCCATATACCAAACCCGAGGGGCCTACTTAAGCCCATAAATCACCTTGTGGAGCTTGCAGACATGCGTGGGTTTGTCTTAATCAACGAATCCGGGTGGTTGCTCCATGTAGACATCATCAATAAGGTGTCCTTGGAGGAAGGCATTGTTAACGTCCAATTGTCGGAGATCCCATTTGCAAGAGACAACTAGATTCTGAACAATTAGAACAGTAGGTTGTTTGATCACTGGACTGTATGTGTCTTGGAAATCTATACCCGGTCTTTGATGGTAGCCCTTTGCGACGAGCCTGGATTTACGTCGATCAATGGTGCCATCAGCTTTTCTTTTGATTCTGTAAACCCACCTGCATCCTACTAAGTTGTAGTTTGGATCGTAAGGCACTAAGATCCAAGTTCGATTTCGAAGCTGTGAGTCAAACTCCTCACTCATTGAACCTCGCCAGCGTTCATCTTTGAGAGCTTGTAAATGATTTGCAGGTTCATTATCAGAAGGGAGGAGTGATTTCTTGTTGACAACGAAAGATAACTTTTTGGTGGGTTTGAAGATTCTATTTTTTCCCGCGTGTAACCATCTTGTGGGTGTTCTCTTGTGGAGATACTGATTCGAGGGATGTAGAATTTGAGGCCATTTCCACAGTGGTGTCTCATGATGCAGGGTTGGCTTCTCTGGTATTCTCTGTTTCCTGCACTGTCAGAGACGAAAAAGAGGAAGTCGTTAAGATAGGTTCAGGAGGAGGAGAAGGAATCAAACCTGGGGGCATTGCTGGAGACGGAGGCGACCGTGGCGGTACCGAGATTCTGGTGACTGGCGGGCACCAAGTGGGAAAAGCTGGTTTGAGTTTGTTTGGTGAAGAAGTTAAGGACTGAAAAGGGAATTCTGTTTCAACAAAATGTACATGTCGAGAGACAAATACACGAGCTGTGGAGGGTTCCAAACAGAGAAATGAGCTTTGATGAAGGGAGTAGCCAAGAAAGATACACGGTTTGGATTTGGGTTCAAGCTTGTGTTTGTTGTAGGGTTTGATCCAAGGAAAAAAGAGACACCCGAAGATATGAAGCTTCAAGTAGTTGGGTTTGACACCAAATAGTTTCTCGTAAGCTGAGGAGAGTGATAAGGTTGGTGTTGGTTGACGATTGATGATATATACTGCATCTGCGAGTCCATAAGTCCAATAGGTTGGGGGTGTAGAGGCGTGGGACAGCAGAGCAAGACCCGTCTCCACGATATGCCGGTGTCTTTGTTCTGAGAATCCGTTGTGTTCGGGGGTATGGGGCGGCGTTGTGAGATGAGAGACTCCGATTGTAGCAAGGAAGTCGAAGAGAGCCATATATTCCCCTCCGTTGTCAGAGTAAAGTCTGATGAGTCTGTGCCCAAATCGTGTCTCAACAAGTGTTTTCCATATTATGAAAACGTGTTTGACGTCTGACTTGTGGCGCAAGGGATAGTACCAGATGTAATGGGTAAAGTGGTCAACAAAGATCACATAGTACTTGAAGTTATCGATGTATTCAAGTGGTGAAGTCCAGACATCGGAATACACAAGTTATAGTGGTTTGGTTGTAGAGAGGGAAGAGTTTGTGGAGAAAGGAAGCTTATGGCTTTTGTTTATTGAGCAATCAACACAATTGAAAGAAGACAAAGAGTTTAAATCAGAAAGCATAGAAGGAGCAACAACAGTTTTTGAAATGGAGATAGATGGGTGTCCTAATCTTGAGTGCCAGATGGAGAGATGACTTTTAAGTGATGAAGAAAAGGCTGAAGGGGTTTGTGAATCTCGGCCTGGCCACACGCATCCACCATCTTCAGTCTTTCCTTTGATCATGTGTGCCCCCGATTTGAGATCCTTGACCTGAAACAAGTGTGGGAAAAATTCCACAGAAACATTGTTGTCATTACACAGCTTGTGAACCGATAGTAAATTCCTTGCAATACTCAGGACATGTAAAATATTATTTATCTTAAGAGGACGAGTAGCAGAGTGAAGTAGAGAGGAACCAGTGTTAGCAATTTCAAGTCCCATGTTGTTGCCAATCTGCACTTCTTCACCTCCCGTGTATGAGGTGTGGAGTGAGAGGTTAGCAAGATCAGAGGTGAGGTGATGAGAGGCGCTTGAGTCAAGGAGCCAGGAAGGTGTGTCTGAGGACTGTGTTACTGCGTTGTAAGCTTGTGAGGATGACTGAGGGTAGTTGCGATTGTTCCCCTGGAACGATTGTGTGGAGCTTGAGCCTTGAGAGACAAGTTTGAACATAGGGCATCGCTTGACGCTGTGTCCATGTGTGCCACAAGCTTGGCATCTTCCTTGGTATGGGCGAGAGAAGCGTTGACCTCCATTGTTTCCTCCATTGGTGCGATTGGAGGTGTGGTTCCCTCCATGATTTTGACGCCAGTTGGTTGGTCTCTGTTGTGCATGATTGGCAATGATGGGAAGTTGTTGAGGAGTGTGAATTAGTGCTGAAATGGTGAGTTCCCGATTGATCAACTTCTCGTGAAGTTCGGCAAAGGCAATAGGAGTGTCACGGCCTTGAACAGATTCAATGATGGTTTTGTAGTCATCGTTGAGACCGTCGAGAATGATGTCTGTGAGATCTTATGGATCTACAGGAGATCCAAGGAGGGCAAGTGCATCAGCTTTGGCTCGAATCAGCTGCATATACTCGTCAATCGATTTGGATCCTTTGACACTCTGTTTGAGCTGTTACTTCAACTGCTTGATATGACCACGTGACGGTTTTGCGTATGTGGATGCAAGTAGATTCCAGGCTTCGAGTGTTGTTTCAGCGGTTGCAATGAGAGGTTGCTGAGCAACTTTGATGGAGCCCATGATGGAGATGTAGAGGAGACTGTCTTGTCTGCTCCACGCGGTGAAAGCAAGATTTGCTTCTTCGCTACCGGAATTGGCGATGGTCTTCGGCGGCGGAACAGAGGTGGAGTCAATGAATTTTAAGAGGTCATAGCCACGGAGAAGTGACTTGACTTGAGCACTCCACGTGATATAGTTGGTCGAGGATAGCTTTGTCACATTGATCATGTTGACAGAGACAATCGTGTTCGACAAGGCGGTTGTGTTGACAACTTCAGCAGAGGTTTCAAACATGGTGTCTTGTAGGCGTGGGGAAGAAGAAAGAAAATTTTAGAGAGGTCCTGGAAAGAGGAGCTCTGATACCATATAGGTTTAGGTAAATTGTATTCTTGTATATTAGACGTGAAGAGTGTTACAAGATATATACTCCCTCCATTCCATAATAAAAGATGTTTAGAAGAATTTTTATGTTCCAAAATATAAGATGTTTTCATATTTCTAGGTAACTTTAACTTTATCAAAAACTGTGTAACCAATCAAATTTAATAGTTCTATTTTGTAATTGGTTAATTAATTTTTCATTTATAATTTTAATAATATATTCTAGATAAAAAGTAGTTTTCTTAATAACCGTATTTTATCTAAAACATCTTATATTTAGGAACGGAGGGAGTATACAATATAGTAGTGAAGCCCTAGAGAATATACACACAGTAAATAAGAATATATGATTGATATCTTGAGAGATACGATTCTATCTCTATATTAGCCTCAGTGTTTGGTTCTTGATATGGTGTTGGTGCTGATTTTTCTCACAAGGCTTCACCTTGTGTTTTAATTTAAGTGGTTATGTATCATTTGAATACAGATTAATTAGCATCATCTAAACTTTCAGAATCTAATGTTAAAGCATATAGTAATAAAAAATCAATACTCATTGCAAAACTCCATGAACGAATATTGGTTGCATTTATGGAATTAGCATTTTGACTTCTCCAACCTTACAAACTCTATGAACGAATATTGGTTGCATTTATGGAATTAGCATTTTGACTTCTCCAATCTTACAAACTCTTTTTTATTACCACTGTTTTCAATCTGTCGACCCAATGCTGACTTTTAAATGCCATACAAAAAGTCAACGTATCTATCAATCGTTGACTTCCAAGTGTTTTTGTAAACTATGAGGGTCATGTTCAGTTGAATCGTTGTATTGTACAACCTTTACATCAAGGCACATTTATATCTAATCAATTACTAACCACTTTTTAATATTTTCGCCGGTTTCACAATAAATGTTTTACGATCAAAATTATTTGTTTTATGATTTAAATATTGTAACTTTGGAAGTATAATATAAAAAGAATCGGTTGTTGCTTAATTCATTTAAACCATTTTTTTTTTGTATAATAGAAAATGTGTATACACTACTACAATTTTAATTTATTTATTTTTACAAGTGAGATGATTTTTTATTTTATTTACTTCTTTTTTTGTAGATCGTAGAAATAAATCATAATTTTTAACATAAAACATATAAAATATACTGCATGAATAAACATACATACGTACGGTATCAGAACCATTAGTGATTAATCTCTTTAACTGGCTTTCATAGTGATTAATTTCCGGTGGGTGGGCCATTAGAAGGTATGAAATCTATGCCATAAGGAGAAGAATTAGCTTTTGGCAATGTGAATAAGTAGTTCTTGTTTCCAACATCTACTTATGAGTCTCCAAATTAATATGAAATTTGTGGAAGCTTGAGTAGACTGAAAATGTGATAGCCAGTGAAGAAAAAGAGTGAAGTTGAAAGGCTTGTGATATGTGATCTCCATTTTCTTAACTTTGTCGAATCTTTTCCAATGGAGAGAGCTGTTTCGGTGATATGTGGTTGAGAATTTTGAACCAGTCCTCTAGCTTACGTATCTAACACCAGGACTTATTCAAAAGATAGCACATGTTTCTTCTGCGTACACTATTACTTAATTTGTCGTTCGATTAACACATATATTAATTTCTCTTGAGCCCATATGTACTTGCCTCTTTGGAATTTCACAAAGTTACTGTAAATCTCAAAAGTAATCTGAGATATGGCTAATAGGACAACAAATTAGAGGGTATGCTGTCTTTGAGTTGGACTGACTAATGTTCAAAAACAATGATGATGAGAGGTTTATTAATTGCACATGTGACATATCGACCAAAGATAGATAAGACCATTTCTAACTCATTTCTATATTTCTTTAAAAAAACAGAAGAGCTCTATTATAAAAGTGAGTTTTATTTCATATATGAGTTTTTATATATTTTTATATTTGTATGCAAAATATAAAATAGTATTATTCTGCCTTTATATTTAAAAGTAAAAATAATATTTCCCTAAATAAAAAATATATATATTTTATAGGCACCTATATAATAAGTTCATCTATTTTAAAAAAATATAGAAAAGGTAAGAGTAGGAAATCCTTTAATATACATGCATACACCTTCATATTACATAACTCTATGTATCATTCAGTTTTTCAAATAAATATTATCTTTATAGTAGATTATAGTGCATGTATATGTAAATATATAATTCATTTCTACAATTTAAGAAAAAAACTTAAACAAAATAAAAATTCATATCACATGCATAAATAAATAATTTGAAATTGTAATGTATTTATATTTTTCTCTTCACTAGTTATATATTTTTTATTTTAATATTTTAACATAATTTTACATTTCATTATTTTTTATTATAAGAATTATTTATTCATTTTATTTTATTTATATCTTTCAGTCATTTTTTCTATTTTTTTTTTTTGGGTGTTTATTAATAAATATACTATAAAAATTATTTTCTGGAAAAAAATAACTCCAAAATACTAACAAACGAATAATAATAAAGAGAAAATATTTAACTGTCACATTTCTCTTAGTTTAAATAAAACATTAACAGATTTTTTTTGAAATTGGTAACTAATTGTATAGTTTCTATAATTTATTTAGTAGTAAATTAGATATTTTTACCTTAGTTTTAAAATATATATTTTATATTTATATTAACAATGTATCAAATTTAATTAGGAATTTTTATATTTATCAAAATCAAACAGGATATTTTACACGTATAAATCATGTTAATACTAAATTGGAGGCATCGTGTTTTAAAAAAAAACCTACATTGGAGACATCAGTTGTTAAACATTATATGATAGGATGTGGATTGTTTCCACGTAAAGTAAATTCTTTAAAAAAAAGTTAGACACAAAATGATAAAATTATCAAGTATATTTATAGATTTTCAAAATAATAGTAAATATATAATATGTTTATTTTATCAAATAAAATAAATGTTAATACAGAAATACCCTGAATAAATTTCAGACTGGTTATATAAATATTTCAAAGATATTACATTAGTAAATTAAATTATTGTAGTATTTATTGAAGTTATTATTTTTATAGAATTATTAGAAAGCTAGACAAATATGCAATATAATTAAATTATGACATTTTCGTTCAGCATTTGGTTTTAGACTATTACTAAAATAAAATAAAACAGTTTTAAAAATATGTAGTACCTAGTACATTCCAAGTAATAAAAATACTTTTGAACAATTATAATGTACATTAAAATAGTTAATTTAGGGTTTGCCCACCCAAAAAGAAGGGATGCAACCTCCACCTAATTCAATCACTTTGGCCAGCACATTATGTTAAATGAACAATAAATTCATATATCTGTCTCTTCTATAAACCACCCACTCTCTCTCACACACATCATCAGTTTACATAACACTCTCACGTATACATCCACAAAAATTCAAATCCAAAACCATTTCTTCATCACCACACAACATCATGGCCATTGCAAGGTGGCTCAACCAAACCGTAGGCTTCTTCGTCTTCTTTTTCCTCGACATTTTAGATTTCTTGCTTTGTTTTACTTACAAGACGTTAGATTTCTTCTTCGAATCCGAATGGAAACCCTGTTATTGCTCTTCTCCACTCGTGGCACAAGCCAAGACCAAGAAGATCATAGTGTCCGAACGAGGAGAGTACTCAAAAGTCGTGTCGATGACAAGAACTAAGATCCATTTCGATGAGATCTCAGACACACTTTACTCACGTGGTCCTTCGCTTCTAATGAGGCTCTCTAAGCTCGTGAGTTCCGTGAAATGCTTCAACTATAAGGGTTTGATCATGGGACACAACGTGGTGGAATCTTGTGATCACAATGATGATTCTAAGAAGAAGATTAGTAGTGGTAGCAAAAAGAGATTAATGACTTTGAATTCTACGGTCGTTGAGAAATCTACGACAAAACCAAGATGGTCTGATTGTCACTGCAGCTTTTGCACTTCATGGCTTTCTTCTTCCAACAAAGATTCTCTATTTGTCAGAGTTCAACAACCCAAAGGTAAAAATTAAGTCCACTCTTTCCAAATTCTTACAAATATTTGCATTTATACGCATTCAGAAAAATTTAATGTTTGTGTACCTTAAATTCTAGTGAGATAAAAGTTGGTTAATTGTTATAAAAATAGTAACATGAGCTGAAGAAAATAAAATCACCATTTACATAAAAAGTAGTAAAACATAATTCCTTCTTTTCATATTAAATGATGTTTTTACTTAATGTACATTAGTTGTTTCTCAAGACAACAATAAGTAACCAGTTACTATTTATTTTAAAGTCAAGTAGGGAAAACAAAAAATATTTTGTCATTCACAAAGCATAACTTTGTTTCAAAGAAAACAAATGAAAAATATTTTTTTTTTGACCAACACATCAATTAATATGAGTATATTACGAAAACAAAGTACTTACAAGAACTATAACACTGATCGTCGTTTAGCATATTAATCATATGAAAAAGGGCTCTGCATTGTTTTGAGTCTATAAATAAATATTAATGTCGTCACTCGTCAGCATCCCATACCCTAGAAGCTTTCTTAATAATTTTGGGGAATGTATATGTGCAGACAATAAGAAGGCAAGAGACAACGTTGTGTTCATACATGGCTTCTTATCATCATCCTCCTTTTGGACAGAGACTCTCTTCCCAAACTTTTCTGATTCAGCCAAATCTAATTATAGGCTCATCGCAGTTGATCTTTTGGGTTATGGAAGAAGTCCAAAGCCAAATGACTCGTTATATACATTAAGAGAACATTTAGAGATGATTGAGAAATCGGTGATCTCTCAGTATAAACTCAAAAAGTTTCACATAGTGGCTCACTCTTTGGGTTGTGTTTTGGCTCTTGCCCTCGCCGTTAAACACCCTGGAGCTATCAAGTCCATCACTCTCTTGGCTCCTGTAAGTCAGTTATACATATTTACATATATATACACGGTTCATTCTCAATTGTGACATAATATTTATAATATATATTTCATGTTTTAGTTGTCTATAGTAAATATGGGAGGGAGAATTTAAGCTAAAGATTTCATGAAAATAGAAAAGGAAACATATGTCTACTAGTAGAACCAATATCGCAATACGGGTGATTTTAGTTCGGTGTTTAGATGTTTTTTCCCGGTTTAAGAAATGTAGTAACCAAATTGAAAATGAACCTACTTTAAATTTGTGTTGTATGATTTTTTTTTCTTAAAAAAATTTGGAATGATTTTTTTTTCTTACAAAAATTTGGTTGGGGTTTCATTTTCAGTACAAACTCTGTGTTCTCAACTTAGTATATGATTAATTTGGGTTAACTGAATGAAGTGATATAAAATTGGCAGCCATATTACAAGGTGCCAAAGGGAGTACATGGGGCGCAATACGTGATGAGGAAAGTGGCTCCTAAGAACGTGTGGCCACCAATGCAGTTTGGTGCATCGCTGATTAGCTGGTACGAGCACCTTGGCCGCACCGTTTGCCTTGTACTCTGCAAAGGCCATCGCTTGGTCAATTCTCTCATTCGCCTCCTCACCTTTAACAGGTACATATATATAAATAAGATTGTTTCTGTATGTGTATCTTTACGTTTGCGTTTTGAATATATTCTAATAAACGTGTAAGATGAAAGAATCGTGGCCTTAGTAATCAGACGATCGACCGTAGATTTACATCCACAAATTCCTTTGTTGAAAATTTAAGCAAGATTTGATCCGTAGTTCACGGTGCATGAGATTAGAGGAACAACAAAATGTCTAAAAGTCTATAAGTTTTAATGAACCAACCAGTACCAGCCACTCGTTTCCTACTCTTATTCAATATCTTGAAATTGACGTTTAGGAATTGTTATACAAAATTTCTAAAAATAAGATGTTGATTGGTTCACTTTAGTAGTTTCTACATAAAGAAAATGTGATACCATATAAGGAAATGCGAGAGTGCCACCTAGTAGCTTTATGTATTAGAAAAAGAGGAAAAATATCTTTAGCACAGAAAGCAACTTATATCGACCATGTCTCCTCCATTATTTGGCCCAATTAACTTACAGTAATTTTGGAATTTTATACTATACAATGTATGATCTGTACTATATAAAATGAGATACAAAAAGTATTAAGTTAAAAAGAATTAAAATTTATAAAGTACAGATTTAGTCCGGGTCTAATAAAATAAGAAAATTCAGATGAAGTTTGATTCTGTTTGGTATAGTTTTTGGCTCATTTGAAATTTTCTATCAAGATGAACTCTGCAGTAATATGTGAGAAATGTAAATATTTTTTACATAATATATTCAAACAATAAAGATTTATAAATTTGAAATAGCTAAATTAAACTGTCTGTTGCAGGATGCGAACGTATTTGATAGAAGGATTTTTTTGTCACACACACAACGGGTCGTGGCACACATTACACAACATCATCTTCGGATCTGGAGGCAAGCTCGAGTCGTATCTCGACCATGTCCGTGACCACATGGACTGCGACGTCACCATATTTCACGGTGGCAAGGATGAAGTCATTCCTGTGGAGTGCAGCTACCACGTCAAGACCAAAGTGCCACGTGCCACTGTCCACGTCATTCCTGACAAAGACCACATAACCATTGTCGTCGGCCGACAAAAAGACTTTGCTCGAGAGCTTGAGCTCATTTGGCAAAGATCCACAACTACACACTCATACAAGTGAATATACTATATATATATGATGAAACTGAAACTTTTTTATGAAGTATATAATACCATATTTTCCTTTTATAGTTAGTTAATATTTAGCCGACAAAAAAAGTTAGTTAATATTTTGTTTTGTTTGCCTCTGTTGGAAGAAGAAATGTCAAGATTCTAATTTTGTTTTTCTGTTTATAACAAAAGAGAGTTACTAGTGTACGCAGCCTCTTGTAGAGACGATTCAATTGGTATAATAAATAGTAAAATGTGGTTACGAGAATAATCTATTTGTCGATGTTAAAAGATGTTTTTTGTTGGATTATTTTGCGTTGCATATTTGCATCCAGAAGAGATATGAAACCATCAAATTCCTTTTTTTTGGAAACATGTCAAAGAGTCACTCATAAAGTGTGTTTAGATTCTAGTAGTAAAAGCATCATTATCCGTAAGAACCCTTAAAAGACATATTTTTCTGGTCTGATTTGAAAAAAAAAAGATGCACCACTTTCGGTCCGTCACATCTCATTTGGGCATGCGAACAGTGCAAAAACTCTCTAAGATGTGTCTCTTAAACAAAAGATAGAAGAAGTGTATTTTAACAATTATATGAGCCTCACCCCTTAAAAACCCACTTAAAGGGTAGGGAAGATGATGCTCTAAGAGAACCATTATCCCTTCCAAAAAGAAGGGTTCTTAGCATTTTTTGTAGTATAGACTTCACAAAAAGTATAAGAACCATCTATTTCATATGCAAATAAGAACTAATTTTGGTGGATTTTTTGTACTGTTTATTGGTTCCACTGACACGTGACAGTTCGCGATTGATGTTTTCAATTTTTCTTTAAATAAAATAAAAAGTTTTTTTTTAAATAATAATTTTTTTTTTGGGTTTTAGGGATAATGATGCCCTAATAAGGTTAAAAAGTCTTCTTTTTCATGGAATGTACTTTTAGCATTGTGAACCATCTCATAGCTATGAACTTGGATGTTAATTTGGTATAATTTTTTTATTAAAAAAAGAAGATCATAAGAACCCAAATGAAAAATGTTTTTAGAAGAACAAGAGAAGGCATTAAATGAAACGGACCGACCACGGTTGTATGATGATGGAAAATCCAAGACGTGGCCTTAGTTTACTTCCCGATTTGTCTCTGTCGACAGTCGACTATGAGAGCCAATTGGATGCATTCACGTACGTATTTATCTACATTAAACTCATTTCTGCAAATAATATAACGAAGTCTTAATCAAAATATAAAAATCACATATAACATACTTTACTCAACATATTATATACTGGAGTAATAAACATGATAGTATTTAATTATACTCCGATCGGTTCAACCAATGATTTGCATCGCATGTCAATACGAGTTTTTCTGAGTTTTTTGTTTCAACAAATTAATAAATTTGTACGTCTGTAGTTTCTTTAAAAGACCAGGGGACTTGAGTTTTTAAACTAAAGTTTCTCTGTATATAAAAAACAGAAAATGAAGATAAAAAAACAGAATCAAAAACAAAAACAAAAAACCGTAGAGAATGCTAGCTAAATTGTTTTGGAATATATTACCAGTAGATGCTTGTTACAACTTCAAATTATTTTCATGTAATAATGAAATATATGTATCGGCAGAAAATGGTAAAAGGTCATAATTAAGGTTTATGTTTTTAATGTGTAAATGTTTGGGCAAAATTTTACGATATTTTTCGAATGGTTGTATTTGTTTGTTGTGGAGAAATATCGTGTGTTTGATAATAACTAGAGTGAATGTAAAGATATGTGACTCGGCCGCTGGGAAGCATCAAATATTAGCACTATAATCCTTTTCAAAAAAAAAAAAAACTGGAACTATATTTCTTTTGAAATTCGAATATGATTCCACGCTATCCTTATGCACTCACATGCATGGTGGAATGACAGTCGTCGTCGCATCTTAAGGCATATAAACAAATAAAAGAAGTGATAGCCAGGTAAGAAAAGATAGACAGAGTCAGAATGATATAAACGTTGTAGGTACAAAAAAAATGAAAACATAACAAGTGTAGTTGTTACGTATATTATACATGGTCGGTTTTACAAATGCATAATAAAAATATTATACATGGTCGGTTTTACAAATGCATAATAAAAATATTGAATGGTGGTACAATAAGTCACTACAGAAAAGAAAGTAAAATAGTACAAAAACAACATATACATTCTTAAAGTGGTGGTGCCGAACTAATTCATCATGCTGCGGTGCAATGAGCAAAAACCAAAAGTGACATTTTAACCAAAATTCTTAAGACGAGTTTAAAGTTACATGCATGACATTCGCAGGATAGAAAGAATGTGAATTATCACTACTTGGCTAGTCTAAGATTGAGATTCGGTCCAAATGGTTAACAGAATCGATCCATTTTTTGATATTATTCGGAAAGAATTTCAAACTAAAGTTAAGTAACGTGGTAGCCAGTCCATTTTATAGCACTAAGTACGTTTTTTTCGAGATTGTCGGATCAGCCGATAGAGTTTATAAAAAAAAGAAAAGAATTAATGTGAATTGTACTGTCGGTGTATTAATTATTTACAAACGGTTTTTCTTTTTATATGACCAAACATTCGAAACTTTATCGAGTGAGAGAAATATGATTGATTCTGTAGTTTTTCACCTTTGTGAATGATACGCTTCATTAACAGATATAAAGGTAAAAAAATGCAACAAGAAGAGAATTCATTCTCTCCATTTACTCATTTGTATTAAAAGGTCATTTCTGTAAGCATCAGCTAAAGCAAAAACTCTTATCCTCCCCACTTGTCTTTCTTCTTCTTTTTCTTTAATTCTTTCCACATTCATAAATATTTGTGAAACAATGATAAAATAATTTTTTAATGAAATGGTATAAACTAATTATCTAGAGCTAACGAATTATAAGCCTTGATAAGGGATCTATTTTTAATGAAATGGTATAAACTAATTATCTAGAGCTAACGAATTATAAGCCTTGATAAGGGATCTATTTTTAATGAAATGGTACAAACTAATTATCTAGAGCTAACGAATTATAAGCCTTGATAAGGGATCTATTTTTAATGAAATGGTACAAACTAATTATCTAGAGCTAACGAATTATAAGCTTTGATATAAATGGATCTCAAATTTCAATGCTCGGGGTGCTAATATATTCAGAAACGATAATTTATTTGCCCTTCGTCACTCACATATATATACACACAAAGAATGAATCTGATCTTGCTTTCTTTCCAAATACTTAGTTCGAACATAACTATCAACCTCAACTTGTAATTCATCCCTCCATACTTGGTAACTCCAAAAATTCCCAGCAAAAGTAACCAAATAATGTTTTGAGCAACAATTCATATAAGATATATATATATATATATATATATATATATATATATATATATATATATATAAGTTTACTAGAACCCAGTGACTGATATATACAAAAAGAAATTCAAATAAACCTGGAAACTCGAAGGTGGATCGAAGCGATGTAGTTGAGGGGAATGAAGCCTGGTCCGACGTCATCAACCATTAAATGGATCATTGACATATATATAATAATCGATTGTAGATCTGAGTTAAGGGCCTCGTGCCAGACAACATTCCCCTCAAAAGAAAAAAGCTTCAGAGATGAACATGGAGTCCATAAGAAGAACCCTAGCTTTTAAAGAGATATGATCAGCTTATAATTTACAAAGAATAGAAAAGTGAAAGAGAAGGAGACAAGAAAGCAATGATGAAAGGAAGAGGTAGATATATATTATTATTAGGAAAAGATTGTGGAAATGTAGGTGGTAAAAAAATAAGGAAAAAGGCTATTCGAAAAAGAAAGTCTAAAAGAACAAACATATTAAAGTCACATCTCATCAATTTGACGACCTTTTTTTTTGTTTAATACTACATTATACTTAAAACATTATGGGATTATAATGCTTTCACGTGTATACGGTATTAGATATTGAAAAAGTCAAATATTTCATCGGTGGATGGTCAAGATCCCATCTATTGGTTGAACCTTTATTTTGCTAAATTGTAAATTGTCATTACTCAGGAAAATATGTTACAAAGAGAACTGAAACCATAATCTGTTTTAACAGCATTTCAAATCTTAAAGACCGAAAAAGTTAGAACAACCTCTAAGGACTTAGAAAATTAAGTTCAAGCTTCTAGCAAAACAGAAAATATGAAGTTAATACTATAATGAATAATAATAGATAACAATGTCAAACTCTCTATCCAAAAATGCTTCTTGCTTTACTGGAATGAACATGAAGAAGCAAAAGAATAACATGAGGATAACATTTGTCAAAAACTCACCGAAAAGGCTCCAAGCAACTTCGAGGGAGGCGGCTGGCTCCCACCCTGGAGCACTATTGGAGGAGGATGCTGACAAAAAAAAACCAAGCTATCTTGACAGGACAAAAGTGCAAACACGTGGCTATGCTACTCAAAATGGAGGCTTGAGTTACGATAAGCACATGTGGAACAACATGCTCCTCATCCGACCACACAGAAGACGCGATAGAGACAAAGAGAACACTAAATCAAACTGTCGGAGCTTGAATCAAGGGAACTGAAGCACGAAAGGAGTAGAAAACTCCTTGAAAACAGGCGATTCAATCGAATAGAGAGAGATCCGCCTTGATGCAAATGAATCTGTCAAAACAGGTTGTCCTCAAAACCCTATATTTGACGCCATGAGCAAGAACGAGAAGCCAATCTATCACCGTAGGAATGACACGATTGTCGTCTCTTGAACTAGGAGAACATAGGTCCTTGGTGTTGCGCCTCACAATTATCTTTCACTCAGAGACAGAGAGGAGAAACTCTACAGTAAACCTTGGAGCAAGCTCATAGAGAAAACTAATTGGGTGAGATGAGGAGGCATGGTCAGTGACGAGCGTGACGCTCAGAGATTCTAGCGGATTTTGGATCTCAGAGTTCACTCAGATCCGAGCGAAGATGGCGACTAAATGAAAATCCAAGGCCCCCAAGAGTCCTCCAACACATCTCGCCTTGTTGGAGTTCCAGAGAAAGTAGAGATGTCTTTGATTTCCGACAGATCTGGTAGAGGATGTCTAACGAACCTAGAAACACCGCGCAAAGAGGAGAGAACAAGGGGAAAATATCTTGGGTGTTGAGACGGAAACAAACAAGGAACCCACAACCTGCGGTGACCTGTCGACTCGACCACCACAAAGAAAGCAGATATAAGTGGCAAAAATGAGAGAGAAACTAGAGAGAGGAATCCTATAATGACATATTTAATCTGCGTTCCTCTTCGTTGTACCTTGAAACGTATTAGATCAAATTATGTCAAATTATTTTTTCCTGGAAATAGTAATTTCCATGCTTTAGCATAACTTAAAATTACTAACAAAAATGTTACAATGATATATATAACACATAAATCATTTATCACTTTGTTTTGGTCAACAATTCTTTTTATAAATATCTTACTCTCCATCAAAAGAGTGAAAGGTTCAATATAAGAGAAGAGAATACCAAACAAACCGGCTAAATACCCGCTACTAAGAAAGATAAGCGGGAAATATTTCACTAAAAAAAAAGATAAGTGGGAAATACAAATGCAATAGGCACCACAAACATTTTACATAAACAACAAAAAACGTATACAAGTCCTCTAGCCTACGTCATAAGTGAAATGATACCATAGAAATTAGATAGTAGAAAGAGACAATGCTCTCATGCCCAAGGTTGAAACCAAAATTGTAACTAAACCACACACTCCAAGTGGTTAACCTAAAAAGCATTTCAAAAGGACTTTTAGTACACAACCTTCCTCTAGCAAAGAAAAGGTAGCAATTTGGAGAATGGATTGAACCGTTAGATAGGGGAACTTCAAGCGTGTTGAACAATAACACTTCCACCATGTGGTGGCGAAGGAAAATGAGACATTGGTAACTGGTAAGAGACGCCAAGAGGTGAGGATCGAAGGTGAGGCGGCGGTGAGACCAAAGAGGTACTATAAGAAGACCTCGCTCTCTAAAAAATAAAATATAGTTAAACATAGCGAGAAAGAAGACTGTTCGTCAAAAAAATTCTCACGGTACGAGGCCGGAGAAAATTCTCACGGTATGAGGCCGGAGAAAATTCTCGATCATACACTAAAAGAAACAGTCATTAGGAGAAGAAACTGGGAGGAGCTAATCATTTTTATCACTGTAACGATGATAATTTAAGTCAAAGTAGATATTGAGGAA
Organism: Moricandia arvensis; assembly: GCA_905132765.1. NCBI lineage: Eukaryota > Viridiplantae > Streptophyta > Magnoliopsida > Brassicales > Brassicaceae > Moricandia > Moricandia arvensis. The sequence goes on from CAJHQP010001005.1 coordinate 104,823, forward strand.
GTCAAAAGATGAGGTGAGAAATAACCTAATACAAAGTGAAAATTAATACTAGAAAGCACGGATATGTGAAATTATTAGGACATGATTATGTTGGATTTGATGAAGATGAGATTAGAGGGAAAAAGTGTCTCTCAGTTACTTCATGGGACATTCACATAGACATAGGTACCTCTCATTTCTCTCTCTCTTAACCACACGGCCACACATGTCTTCGTTTTTAGATGTTTCAATAAAATTTTATGGTTGACGGATACACAAAATTTTCATTGCTACAAGAAAATAAGTGGGATATGGAATGGATGGACTACAAATAATTCCAGTGAAACAAGTTTTAAGAGAAATACCTTAAGATAGACCTAAAAAAGTTTTTGTCACAAAAATAACTTTTAAGGAAAAAAATGACAAAAATAACCTTTATGGAGTGGGGTTTTGGGGGTAAATATACGTTTATACCGTTTGGGTTAACTAATCTAGACTTAGGGTTTAGAGTTATGGGGTGGGGTTTTGGGGGTGAGGTTTAAAATTGAAAAAATAAATAAAAATATTAATTTTTAAAAAATAAAAAGGTCTAGTTTGGTCATTTTTGTTTTTGAAGGTTATTTTGTGACAAAAACTTCAAAAGGTGTTATTTGAGAGATTTGCCCAATATTTAAAAGGGAAAGAAAAAAATAAACTTAAAATGTTCTCCTTCTGTTTCGAGAAGATTTATATTATAGAAAAAAATTGTTTCAAAATAATACATTGTATATTAGAATGATTTTTTTTTTCGTGCATATACGTTTACAAAATAATTAATTTCATTTAATTGGTTATATTTAATTAGTTATAAGTTCTGAAGAATACTTCTACCGTTCTTCTAACTAATTATAAGAATAAATTCCTGAAATCAAATCTAAAATAACATATAGTTTGATAAAACACATTCGTAGTAAAATTATTATTATATTCTTCTTTTAATATCTTTAACTTAATTGTGAAATACATCTTGACTACAAATAAAAAGAGTTGTTTATTAAAAACAATATTTTAATGAATTATTTATTAAAATTTGATTATAAAATTTATAGTTATTTAAAATAAACACAAAAATAAATAATATTTTCGTTAAGAAGTTATATATCACAAAAGGGCTAAAAAGCATCTAAATTCAGTATTTTCATATTTTTACACAAAAACATAAGCAAATATAAGATTTTTTGAGTAAAATTGTAACGACTCGGTTTCTACTAAACCGGTATAGAAATTGGTTTGATTATTTCATTGGACTAAACCAAACTAATTACAAAACCAAAGCAGTATATAAACCTGTATGCATCTATTTCCTCATGTTAACCTAGCCGTCACTTCCATCGATGTACCATCTCTTCCCACACCCCTCTCCTCCACTCATGTGTCTTGGGATCAAAGCAACTTTCAGTTCCATAAGTAAAGAAGACGAGTCTCCAAATCCATCACCATTCTATCTCATGTGGGTTGATGTGAGCAAAGCCGAGAGGGGGAGAAGACGTACGAGAAGCCACCATCTCATCATCACCAACCACCATTGATTTGTGCTGATGTGAGCCTAAAGCCACCAGATGTGTGTCTCAGCACCGGAGATACTTTTGTGCGCCACAGATTCCGCCATGTCTTAAGCCGAGGAGAAGGGATGAGCTATATTGGACCGATGGCTAAGGAGTGGTTTTGCGGGAGGATCCTAGATCGATTCAGGGGACTTTAAGCTGCGGATCATTGCCTCTTGGATATATCTCGTTGCCAAGAATCTAGAGCATCAAACGTAATCGAGATCGGAGTTTCATAGCAAAAGTTATTGGTGTTGCTTCTTGGCTAAGAATAAGCTAAAGATGTGGAATGTAGAGGCAGTTCCGACCAATCTCAGCGTAAAGGCAAAACGGTCGACCTAAACAAACTCTTTCAGTCTGGAAAGCAGTTAACTATTTATCTATCATCTCCAACAAGCGGATCGTCATTCCAAATTATTTTCTGAAAGTTATGCTTGCTTTCGTGAGAGGTGCTGGTGCAGTCTTTGTTTGCGACCACCTTGGAGATGAAACTATCTTGGTTACTCAAATGGTGTCCAATCGGAGTAAACTTGGTGTCTGTGGATAGGGGACATCTGGGACCACATTATGACCGGATAGATTGGAAACTATACGGTCAGTTCTTAAGCTGTGTTTTAAATGGCGACCGTAATGGACGCCATGGCGTGTGGCGAGCTCTGGCGATCTCCAAAACGCTTCATCACCTCATGGCCATGCGAGGTACACATGGCGACCGCCTTTGCTCGCTTTTCTTATGTGGTTTGTGTCGACCGTAGCGTCGCTTTGGTGATGAGAAACAAATCAAATTTGCTTAACAGAATTTTGGTTCCTAAACCAATAACGGTTAAGTAAAATAGTATATACGTGTAATATACTTTAAATATACTCTAAATATACTCTAACTAAAAGCTCTAATCCAACTAAAAACCCTAATTACTTCTACGTTAGTACTATATATAACGTACGATGGACCTTATTCGTTTGTAACTCTTCTTCTTCTCTAAGGCAGTAACTCTTCTCTAAAGCAGTAACTCTTCTTCTTCTCTTTTAACTATTCGTTTCTTTTTAGCTTATGATATCTTTTTATTTGTGCAAAGATTTCTTTCACATAGGTTTATTGATTTGTTTTTAACTATTCGTTTGATTATAGCTATGATATATTTTTATTTGTGCAAAGCTTTGTTTGTGCAAAGCGTTTTGTTATATCACGTTCACGTATCATTTTTAATCATTCAAATCAGCACGTAGCATTTCATGCGAATCATCACGTAAGAACGTAGCATGTCATGCAAATCATCACGTAAGAAAGAGTGTTAAGGATACGTCCTTGATTTCTAAATTATCATGTAATCATTCTAGTTAAATATTCACCACATATCATTCTTTATTCAGGTAAAGTCCTCGTTTGTTATTTTATTTTGTTTGTTAAAAAATCTTCGTTATCTTAGTTTTGTTATAATTTTACTTTTCTCATATTCTCGTCTTGTTCTTTGAAGTTACATCATGGCTGAGATTGGAGGATCATCCCAAAGAGACGCAACACAAAGTAGAGCATCTCAAGTTGACCCAGGACGAAAGTATGGAACATGTGTGTCAAACAACAGCAACCAATGGAAGTGTATCTTCTGCATGAAGTTGACGAATGGAGGAATATCTCGTCTGAAGCACCACTTGGTTGGGGGTAGCACAAGTGTCACGGTGTGTCCAAATTGTCCGGAGCATGTTAGAGTAGAGTTGCGAAACTATGCAATCAAAAAAAGCTGAAGAAAGAGCATCTCAGACAATGCACTATGAACCTGTCCCGAATGATCTTGATGGCGAGGCAGATATGGAAGGTGAGCTTACGCAGAAAACTAACCAAAACAAGAGGAAGAAAAGAGGTCCATTGGACAGGTATGTGACTTCTACTCCTCCTGATATTTTGAAAGGAAGGAAGGATATGAAGCATGTGTTTGGGGCTTGTGACAAAGAGCTAAGAGACAAGGTTTGTAGTGGAATAGCTAGGTGGTTCTATGATGCAGGCATTCCATTTAATGCTGTCACGTATGAAAGTTTTAAAGAGATGACAGAGTTGATTGGTCAGTATGGAATGGGCTTAAAACCACCTAGCTTGCATGAACTACGATTCCCACTTCTACAAAAGGAAGTCGCTAACACACACGCAATGCTACTTCAGCACAAGAATGAGTGGGTTTCTAAAGGTTGCTCTATAATGTCTGATGGATGGCGTGACTCAGTGGTCCAAAAGGACATTGTTAACTTCCTAGTTAACTCTCCTAAGGGCTCTGTTTTTATAAAGTCTAAAGAAGTCTCAGAAGTTGTGAAAGATGCGACAATGTTGTTCAAACTGCTTGATGAAATGGTTGAAGAGATTGGAGAGAAGAATGTGGTTCAAGTGATCACAGACAATGCATCTAATTATGTGAAAGCAGGTACAATCGTTCATGTTTGTATTTTATCTTATTATTTATACAATCGTTCATGTTCTGTTTTTATTTGATACTTTATACATTTGACCTGATGCAAAAAAAAAAAAAAATTTCAGGGAAATTGCTTGAGGCAAAACGTCCAAATCTGTATTGGACTCCTTGTGCAGCACATTGTCTTGATCTGATGTTAGAAGACATTGGAAAGCTTGAGCCAGTGAAGAATGCGATGAAGAAGTGCATCTTCATTCATGAATGGATACATCTACTGTCGTGTTCCACTTGTGAACATGATGAGGAGATTCACCAATCAACACAATTTGCATAGGCCAGCTGTTACAAGGTTTGCAACCTCATTCATAACCATGTCTCAGTTTCACCGTCAACAATCAAACTTGAAGAAGATGGTCACATCTGAAGAATGGAACAAGAGTAAGTGGCCAAAGGAAGCTGGAGCAAAGAAGCTGAAGCAATACATATTGCAAGAGAGTTTCTGGAGGAATGTTACTTATGCACTGAAGCTGGCTTCTCCTCTAGTAAAGGTGCTTAGGATGGTGGATGGAGACAAGAAACTAGCAATGGGATACATTTATGCTGCAATGGACAGAGCTAAGGAGGCCATTGCGTCTAGTTTCAAGATGAAAGTAGAGAAACATGAGAATGTGTTTGAGATCATTGATAGAAGGTGGAATTGTCAGCTTCATCAGCCTCTTCATGCTGCTGGGTACTTCCTTAATCCGGCTATCCATTATGCCAATCCTGAAGATGTGTGTTGTGAGGAAGTGGAGACAGGTTTGTACAACTGCATTAACAGGTTGGTGCCAGATGGTGATGTTCAAGATAAAGTGATGCTAGAGCTGGATTTGTTTAAAAAGGCAAGTGATCTTTTTGGGCATAACATGGCAATAAGGCAAAGAGAAATGAAGGCACCAGGTAAACAATGTTATATGTTTTGCTTTGTTATTTTTAGTTCTCAACTAATCACATACCATTGTTATTTTTTTTATAGCTGATTGGTGGTCTACTTATGGATCATCAGCTCCTAATCTAAGAGATTTTAATGTGAAAGTACTTAGCCTAACTTGCAGTGCATCCGGATGTGAAAGAAATTGGAGTGTTTTTGAGCTTGTAAGTTTTTTTATTTTATTTTTATAGTCAGATTATATCCCAGTTCATGAATGGTTTGTTGTTCCATTTTTGTATAGCTTCACACAAATAGAAGGAACAGATTGGCGCAACATCGTTTGAATGATATGGTATTTGTCAAGTATAACCGTGCATTGCAACGCAGGATGAAGAAAACTGACAGCACTGATCCAATTCTCTTAGAAGAGATAGATGAAAGCAATGAATGGTGGATGGGAAGAATGGAAGGCAACTCTGACGATGATGAGCAAGATGATCTTGTGTTTGATAATGAAGACTTGACATGGACTGCCGTGAGTGAGGCCACATGAGCTGAAGAACCTACCTATTCTACTAGAGGAACAAATGTCTCAGCCGCGAAGGACAAGGGGAAAGGAATAGCTTCATCTTCAACTCAGTCCAAAGGGAATCAGTATGGACCAACACCCTCTGTTTTGTCTTTAGTTGATGTTGACGAGGATGAAATTGAAGATGGGTTAGAATCTGGTGGCTTTGGTCGTGAGGAGGAACTAGAGTTTCAAGATGATGATTCTTATGAAGATTTTTAAAGTAGTTTGTTTTCTAGCTATATTTTAGATTTGGTGTTTTGCTTTAAATTGGTGTTTTTTTTTTTTGGTATTATGCTTTGAATTGGTGTTTTTAATTTGATGTTTTATGTTTTCTACATTTCTTTTATCAATGAATAAGGTGTTTTGGTTTTACTTATTGTTTCTTTGTCAAAAGTGTAAACATAAAAACCAGAAAAAAACTGACCGTATTTGGCTTTTATACATATGGCGATCGCTATAACACGCCATGGCGTGTGGCGAGTGTCGACCATCTTGACGCCACCGGTCGCCATTTGCCATTTAAAACCCAGTTTTTAAGTTATTTATTTTCAGAGAGTCTCAGAGTTGTTGTTCATAGCCGTCAAGGTCCATTCAATGTTTTCTCAGGTTTTCTTCAGAACCCATGGCAAAGGTGAGGATCAGCCAACGGTTCCACATTTACAGTTTACTAGGTTAGCTCACGTTAGTTTGGGTCTAAGACTTGCATGTTCCGAGTTGAACTATATTGATTCAACCGGGTGTCAATTTGCTTATATATGTTATCAATGTACGGGTATGTGTGAGTCTTTTTCTTGTTTGTCGCTAGTGCGAGCATAGGTAGTGTTGGGCCCAAATATGGCCCGTTAGCTAAAATTAGCGGATCAGTCAAATTAAGCCCGATAATGGGTCACGCGAGAATTATCTTTTTGAGGAGAATAGAGCTCACCTAAGGACGGAGGCTACTTCCAAGGATTTCGATAAAAGAGGTCACGAGAAAGAGGTCACGAGGAAGAGGTCCGGCTTCCCTCGCAGGAAACTTAATAAAACAGCCCAGGATACGAAGATGGAGGCGTATGATTCGGTCAAAAGGAAGCTGTTGCAAATCCCTCAGTTTACGGAGGGAATCTCAGAGACTAATCAGGAGAGGTTAGACGTGACCTGAGGCTATTTAAAGAAGGAAGGTCTACGAATTTTGAGGAATCAATTGGAAATTATTAAGAGACTTTCTTGTATTCATCATCTTTGTAACCCTTATTCATCAATACAATTTTATTCATTCTTTAAGTTCTAACAGGATTCAGCCCACGATTGTCTTTCTAAATCTAACCTAAACTAGAGAGTGAGTTTTACTCCTCACAGGTAGTTACGATATTGATTGACTGAACATAGTAACCATATGCTTAATAATGAATAGGACTAAACATGTATTGTTTGAAAATTTCGGAAGATTAATAAATGCATGTAAATGAATAAGAAGACATTTATATATAGTAATATATGTGGTAAGGCAGACTCAGTGGGGGCAGAGGTGAATTCCTGCACGTTGGAGTCTGGCCTATGGCTTAGCGGGGAGAGGTGAGTTCCTGCCCGTTAGAGTTTTGGTGGGGGTACGGAGGCTGAGTCGATCCACGTCGTATCCCAGAGATCGACAAGCGTCTACGGATGGTGACTATAGGCACTTACTTTATAGAAGTAGGCTCAGCGGGGCAGAGGTGAGTCATGCACATTTGAGTCCGGTCTAAGGTGCAGCGGGGCAGAGGTGAGTTCATGCACGTTTGAGTCCGGTCTAAGGTGCAGCGGGGCAGAGGTGAGTTCATGCACATTGTGCCTGGGCAGAACTTCGAGGGTACAGATCTGGGCTCTTGTATTCTGGATTCATTGCTTGTTTCTTAGAAATGTCGTCTTTGTGGCTTGTCTAGGCCTAGATTTACGATGTTGGGTTAGTATTCAGTCGAGTTGAGGTTTTGGTATGGTCCTTTCTGAGCGCACTACAAGAAAACATGAATATACTGAGGGAAATTCCGAGGGAAAATGAGTTCCTCGGAATATTCCGAGAAAATTTTGAGGAAATTCCGAGGAACCAAAAATTTCGTGGTTCCTCGGAATTTCCTCGGAATATACCGACGAAATTCCGAGGAAGTGTAGATCCGTCGAAAATTCTGAGGACATTCCGAGGAACGTGTGTTCCTCGGAAAAAACCGAGGAAAATCCGAGGATATATTATAGCCGTTAGATAGCCATTGGAGATTTGACTAAATTTCGAGGAAATTCCGAGGAACTAGCCGTTGCCGTCGGAATTTCCTCAGAATGTCCTCAGAAAATTCCTCAGAATTTCCTCGGAAAAATTCAATGTAATAATCGAATTTCAGGGATTTGATATCAGGGTTTCATTTCCTCGGAATTTCCTCGGAAAATTCTGAGGAAATTCCGAGGAAAACAAGCGTTCGTTGGAAATTCCGACGAAACACGGTTTCGGAACCGAAAACAGCGATTTACGGATTGAATAAGACTTGTATAAACCTTGTTAGTGTTTTGAATTGATTATGAATTCAAAAAATGGTGTGTACCCAAATTATAGACACTTTTCCGATTGTATAAACGAAATCCTTAAACTACAACATAAACACTTATACATTTTAATGAACAGAAACGACAATACGTGTACTCGTTTTAATAATTCTTTAATTTCATGGTTTATAGGCATCTATTGTCATGTTATCCATTGACAATCTATCAAATTGTTCAATGAATGATTTACCGTATCAAAAGTTTAGGTTTTGAAACCTCAAACAATGTTTCCTCGGAATTTCCTCAGTAATTTCCGAGGATATTCTGAGGAACATATGTCCGTCGGAATTTCCGTCGGAATTTCCTCGGAATTTTTAGTACCCGGGAACTCAAACCGCCAAACATTTTCACGAAAATTAAATTAATAAATTCCGACGGAATTCCGAGGACCCCTTTTCCGTCGGAATTTTTGGTTTTATTAACCCTAGGGAGTTCTTCTTCCTCATTTCTCTTCTCTTCTCTTCTCTTCCTATCGGACGCCGCGAAAACTCCCCCCCCCTCTCTCTCGATTCTCAGCCGCGAAACCTCCTCAAATCTCCTCTATTTCATTCCAAATCATGTAAGTCCTTAATCCCCATCATCCTTAGTTGTTATGATTAGGATTTGAACTTAGTTTTAAGGATTTTAGATGTTTTAGATTGTGATTTTGTTGGGGTGATTGGTAAATAGGGGAATTAGTTGGTTTTTGTGTTGATTGTGTTGTTGTTGTTGTAGTTGTCGATTTATAAATTTTAATTTTCGGAAATTATCAATTTTAATTTTATGAAATTTTAATTTTCGGAAATTATAATTTTTTGTGATTTAAAACTATTTTTAAATTAATAAAGTATTTTCCTATTTATTAAAAGGTTTTTTATATTACTGAAATTTTTGTTGTGATTTAAAACTATTTTTTAAATTAATAAAGTATTTTCCTATTTAGTAAAAGGTTTTTTGTGATTTAAAACCATATTTTTTAAATTAATAAAGTTTTTTCCTATTTATTAAAAGGTTTTTTATATTACTGAATTTTTTTTGTGATTTAAAACTATTTTTTAAATTAATAAAGTATTTTCCAATTTATTAAAAGGATTTTTGTGATTTAAAACCATATTTTTTAAATTAATAAAGTTTTTTCCTATTTATTAAAAGGTTTTATATATTACTGAATTTTTTTTGTGATTTAAAACTATTTTTTAAATTAATAAAGTATTTTCCTATATATTAAAAGGTTTTTTATATTACTAAAACCTTTTTTGTGGCTTAAATTTTTTTTAAATTAATAAAGTTATTTTTAATATTTTATGAAATTTTTTTGTGATGATTATGGAGCAGCTGCAGGACAAGGATAACCGCATAGCTGCGTTGGAGGCGAAAATGGCGGAACAAGAAAAGGGATGGGAGGAAACGAGAAGGGTTAACGAGCGCATGATGGAGATGATGAGGAGGATGTACCCGAACGAGCAGTTTCCCGAAGTTTTTTTTCGAAAACTCTGAATGTCTTTTTTTATTTGTACAACTCTAACTATTATCTAATATATTTTCAATTTAAAATTTTATTTTATATTTCGAATTTTAATTAAAAATAAAATAATTTATAATTTTACTAAAAAAATCATATTTTAGGAAATTCCGAGAAATTTTCGAGGACCACATTTCGTCAAAAATTTCCGAGGAATACTACTTTCCTCGGAAATTTCCGACGAAACCGGTTCCTCCTTTGATTTTTGTCAAGCAGGTTCCAGAGCATAAGCGGTTGGTTTGAGTTAAAGTTAGCGGTTTTTGTTAAAGATGGTTTTGCACTGTACCAGGTTTAGCTAAACCCGGAATCCTCTGGAATCGGGTGTCACAAAAATATGAGAATAACTTTAAAAGAGGATGTGAAGACTTGAACACCACCAACCAAAGTGATACAAGAGATGGAATCTTTTCAAAACAAAACTGTGCAAGCTACATGAGAAAATAAAAGAAGATAATACCTTCCATGTTAATTAAACAACTAAAAGCAAAACATATACACATCTCTCCATATCAAATACTAACAAAATTTAAAACGAACTTACTCAATATAAGCATCTCCCCCACACATACTTTATTCTTGACACTTAATCCAAATTAGCGTTAAATTATTCAAAATAAGACACTACGGGACAAAAATTAATTAAATGAGAGGAAACTTCTTTTGGTGAAAATTAAGGGTTTTAAACCGCAATTCAAACCTTTTGATCGCTAACCCACCAAGAAAAAACGCTAACTCACCAAGAAAAAGAGAACAAACTATGAAGTTTCTTTACCTCTTGAGCCTTATGATTCTCATCAACCAAGTGAGTAGTCGGAGACAACCCAAACCTTCTTCGCCGCCCCACCACTGGTGCATTGCGAAGCCAGGATCGGCTCCTGGGATACTCCAGCAAAACATAGACTACGCCTGCGGCTACATAGCCTACGACGATGACCCCTGCTTCATGGTTGCCTCCACAACACTATACGAGAGATCCTCCCTCGCAATGGACCATTTACAAGTTTGGAGAGGAGCCGGTTAACTGCTATTTTGACGGTAGCAGGATCATAGTGGAGGAAGACCCGAGCTCTCGCTACTGCAAATATCCAGCAAGGGTTGGAGCCAGTGGTGTTAGCTGGCTTGCCATAGCTGTCGTCGTGGCTATTGATCTTCTCATCATTCTCTTCGTCGTAGTTTACACATGTATTACAAAGAAGTTCCCTATTAGATTCTTAGGGCAGATTGTACTTGTATTACCAATATTGTTAGAAAGAAGTTAATTAATTCCTATTAGTCTTGTGGTAGCTTTTAAACTGTTGTAATGTTAACTTACCAAAAAGCATCAAAAATCAATTTAAAGTTAATCGGTTCTAAATTAAACAAATATGAGCTTAACTGGCTCTAAATGAAATAAATATGAGGTAAACCGGTTTTGAATTAAAAAATATGAGCAAACCGGTTCTGAACTCAACCAAAACTAATCTACCTATGTCTAAGTCTATTAATAAAACGCTTCCAACCTGCACTGACCCGATTGGATCCGTTGTTACTAGGCCGCCATAAAAGAACATATTAATTATTTCAATATTTTTTACATCCTTTTACACTAAAAACATAAGGAAAACATGATATACTTTTTAGGGTAAATCTCTCAAATAACCAATTTTTAAGTTTTTGTTACAAAAATAGCCCTCAAAAATAAAAATGACCAAACTAACATTTTTTTTATTTTCAAGAAAATAATTTTTTTAAAAAAAAATTTTAAACCCCACCCCCAAAACCCCACCCATAACTCTAAACTTTAAGTCTAGATTAGTTAACCCAAGGGGTATAAATGTATATTGGTCATTTTGTTAACCCTTTAATAAAGGTTATTTTGATCATTTTTTATTAAAAGTTATTTTTGTTACAAAAACTTTTTTAGGACTATCTTAGGGTATTTCTCTACTTTTTATCAAAATATGAAAACAATATATCATTTTACATAGAAAACATGAAAAAAAAATATGGGATAACAACTTAATAAAAACAGATGTAAAGATTTGAAGTATAGAATAGTTGATAAGTTTAGATAATAACTTTCTTATACAAAATTACATTTTCAATGCATAGAATAATGATAAATCAAAATTTTCAAAGATATTCATTGTGTTTACTAAATTTTGATTGACTAGAATTTGTGAGAAATAGTTAATCATAAAAATAATATATTTATAATCAAAATTTAATATCTTTTTAAATATGTGTGAAAACTCTAAAATATATATCATTTTAGAGTGGTGAAGTATTATTTATCAGTTCTCATTATTTTTAAAAAGCTTTTATCGGTGAGGACAAGTAATTTATGTAAAATACAAAATAGTTGTACACAATTAGAAAGCTTTATTTTAACCCAAGACAATTGACACTGCCATCAACTCTAATGCAAAGCAAGATCATGTCTTCTTCTATCGGCAATGGTATTCTTTCTTTTTGAAACTTCAACGGTATTCTTTTGGTATGTTGATTTATACAAGAGCCAAGATTGCTAATCCTAGTAAAAGGGCCTTAAAATAGGAATCTACCACATACTAGGCACAAACCAAGCCCCAGATGAAAGCATATCCATCTAAAAGAACCAACAAGTATAATAGAAATTGGGAATTTGTAATGCTAAGAGTTGGGAAGATATTGATGACCCCTGAATCCCTGATAGCTCACTCCTGGCCATTGCATCCCATTTTGTAACAGATTTTGGAATGGGCCAGCCCTTTTGTTTCATAAGGAAGCTCTGCTAACAACTTACAGCGGAAGAAGTAGCACAGATTTTCTCTGTGGAAGCAAACTCCCCTCTACGGAAAGAAAGAAAGATTTGAAGTTTGATTTATTAGTCATCAATGGCATGGGCTTTTGGGCTTCTATAGCTGCCCCTATGCATTATTACTTGATCAATTTTTAGGTTATGGTCCTCAATCTGATTCAACAGCAAGAAAGAAAAAAAAAAAGAAGGTAGAAAGCGATTGGTTAAATTCGAAGAAGACAAAAAGAGTAATCGAGCTGTTACGTTCACATAATAGCACTTGACTATAGCAAAGTGAATGTTTGAGAAAACAAAAAGATAGAAAAATCTTTTGAGAAATCAGTAACACACAGAACCAATCCAAAACGACAATCTTGTCTTGTCTCTCAAAAATCCTGTCACTACTCTCTTAAACCCTTTCGTCTTTCGAATCTCCCTTTTTCTCTTTTCTTCTTCTTCTTCTTCCTCTCTCTTCAATGATTCCCACTTTCTCAAATTGTTCCCATGACTGCAAAACGTGTCCACACAGATTACCCTTCTCCCCGTGACCTCTCCGCCTTTAAACGCCACAAAGACATCCACTTTGCCGAAGACACCACCACACTCAAAGACGACGGTGCCGCAATCAACCTTCTCAGCCTACTCCTACAATCCGCCGAATACGTCGCGACGGATCATCTCCATGAAGCTTCAACCCTCTTGTCGGAAATCTCCGAGATATGCTCTCCGTTCGGTTCCTCACCGGAGCGAGTCGTCGCCTACTTCGCCCAAGCACTTCAAGCTCGCGTCATCAGCTCCTACCTCTCCGACTCGTGCTCTTCCCTCTCGGAGAGTCCACTCCTCACCGTGTTCCACTCTCAGAAGATCTTCTCCGCCTTGCAGACGTTAAACTCCCTGACCCCTCTCATCAAATTCTCACACTTCACGGCGAACCAAGCGATTTTCCAGGCCCTTGACGGCGAGGACTCCGTCCACATCATCGACCTCGACGTCATGCAAGGTCTTCAATGGCCTGGACTCTTCCACATCCTCGCTTCCCGTCCTCGAAAGCTCCGATCCATTCGCATCACTGGGTTCGGGCCATCCTCCGATATCCTTGCCTCCACTGGCCGGAGACTCGCCGACTTCGCAGCTTCCTTGTCCCTCCCTTTCGAGTTTCATCCCATTGTAGGCAAAATCGGGAACGTGATCGATCCGAGTCAACTCGGGACGAGACCCGGCGAGGCTGTGGTGGTTCACTGGATGCAGCACCGGTTGTACGACGTCACCGGGAACGATCTCGATGCGCTGGAGATTATACGGCGGCTGAAACCGAGTTTGGTGACGATGGTGGAGCAGGAGCTGAGCTACGACGATGGAGGAAGCTGCTTTCTTGGGAGGTTCGTGGAGGCGTTGCATTATTACAGCGCGTTGTTCGACGCGCTTGGAGATGGATTAGGCGAGGAGAGTGGAGAGAGGTTCACGGTGGAGCAGGTTGTGCTTGCGACGGAGATAAGGAACATAGTCGGGGGAAAAGGGAGGAGGATGATGAGGTGGAAAGAGGAGCTGAGTCGGGTCGGATTTGGACCCGTTTCGCTTCGGGGGAACCCGGCAACGCAAGCGGGTTTGTTATTGGGTATGTTGCCGTGGAGTGGATACACGTTGGTCGAAGAAAATGGAACCCTCCGCCTTGGTTGGAAGGATCTCTCGCTTTTGACTGCTTCCGCTTGGCAATCTCAGCCGTCCGATTAACTTTTCATTACCAATGTGTTTTGTTTCTTCTTTGTATAAACACACTTGATCCGTTGATCGTTTTAAAGAATAACTAGATTTTAACCCGCACGTCCGTGCGGATATTTTTCTATTTTATAAATGTATTTGATATTACTATAAATATTTTAATTATATAATTTTTAATTTAGTGCTATATATTGTGTAACTCTATAATTTTTTTTATATTTCTTCCTCAAAATTATTAATATATAGTGATTTGTTTAAAACATTTTAATTTATTATTAATTTTTATTTACATACTAATATATTTTCGAGTTGAAATACAATAAAATAACCATATGAAATAATCAAATAAAGAATCTTTTTCAAAATATGTTTTTTCTTTAATTTATACATTTTGCATATAATATATTTTAAATTTTATTTATTTATATTACTTAAAAGAAATCTATTTAATATGTATAAGAAAATATACTTTAACATATATCATTTTAATGTTTTACGAAATTTATAAGTAAAACATTGTTTTGTTTAAATAATATAGACCTATTTTTAGTAAATTTTATACATAGTAGTATCTATCATATTATTTTATTAAAATTAATTTTGAATTTTTTTGTTACTACATCTAATCTATTATTTTATACATAAGATATTTGAATTTTAGTACTATTTAAAAGAAAATTCCCAACATATTTTTTATAATTAAAAAAAAATTAAAATTAAAATTTGATTTGTCATTAAAATTTTAAGTGAGTTGCTAAAATACCATAGTTTTCTATTGACATTTTAAAAAAAAATAGTATATGAATTAAAGTTTATTATATATTATTATATTTTTGTATACAAACATTTTAAAACAATATATTGTTGAAAGTTTCAATATAAATAAAAAATTGTAAGTTTAACATATGTTAATACATTTATTTTGTATAAAGCTATTATACAGTTTATGAATTTTAACCTATTTTAATGAATGATGATTTATTTATATGAAAAACTTTAGAATTTAAAATTTGTTAATTTACCTATTTAATATAATTTTATCATATTTAATTCATGTAACACTTCTATTTTCATATAATCCAGAGTTTATTTATAGAATTTATAAAAATAGTAGAATTTTTATTTTCTTGCTTATAATAAAATTTTAGTTAACATTGATTTATGATAATATTATATAACTAATTACGAAATTTATTAATGTATTATTTTATAAAAATATTTAAATTCTTAAGTAAGATTTTGTTAGATTCTTTCTCAACAGATTTTGTTATAATTAAAAAACAAAATTCAAATCTTTAGTTGGTTTATTATTAATGTAAATAATTAAATATGTCATATTAACTAATTTTTGAAATGGTCTAATTACTATTTGTTAATAGTAGATAAAGTTTTAAAATTTGTTAATTTAACTATTTATTATAATTTTACCATATTTAAATAATGTAACACTGCTATTTTTAAATAATAGACAATATATTTATAGATTATTTTTAAAAAATAGTGTAAAATTTTATTTTCCTGTTTTATAATAAAAACTTAGTTAAAATAATTTATAATAATATTATATTACGAATCACGAAATTTATTCATGTATAATTTTATAAAAATATTTAAAATTTTAAGTAAATTTTTGTTAGATTCTTTTATATTTTACTAAAATAAATAATTTAATAATATATTTATAGATAGTTTTAAATAACATACACTATATATTTCGAGATTGTTTTTTTACGACAAAGAAATAACACATTGAAATTAATTAATTTAAATATATTATTTTAAATGATATTGGAAGAATTTGTAAATAAGAAAGAAATAGGATGACTAAATATGTAAATAGAAAAAAATATTTAATCTGCTATCCATGTTTCCAAACATTTTTCCTTTAGTCTACTATCCATGTTTCCAAACATTCCAATTTTGTACTTGATTTTTAATAATATAGATGTTAGTTAATAGTTAAGTCACAATATTTTTCAATAAGTCCAAAAAAAACATGCCAAGGTAATTTCAAATAGGACTCTGTTTTAATATAGTAGATATAATTACTCCATATAGTTGAGGTATCGAGAGTTTTATATAAGATTCATTAGTCCTATTTCATTTTAAAATATGTGTAACGGAATTGTGCATTCAAAAAAATTATTAACATATATATATATGTAAATTGTGCACAGTGCCGATTCAGAGTGTTATGACCCCTAAAACACAACCATAAAATGATGTCCTCTAACAAAAAAGTTTTTTTTTGAACTTTTTTCTTAAAACCAAACATAAATTCAAGATTACTTTTCACACAGTACGAAAGTTCATTAGGAAAACTTAGAATTTAATTCTTAAAATTAAACCTTTTCATGGATTGAACAGATTACTTTAAAATACCATTAGTTTCGAATTACATCAATTTATCTTGTATCCACTTAGCTGAGTTTTTATTTTGTTTCCAATAATATTTTTTACAGATTCGTGAAAGATTAGAAAAACTTCACAATTACTTAAAGTTGAAAAAGAGCAATTCCTAATTGGTAAATAACTAACACAAAACAACGATTAATCTGAAAATCTGTTTTGTTGGTAAATTTTATTGAATATTTCTTTGTCAAAGCATGACAGAGTCCAAGAGAAAGTATTTAAATCCAACGATAAATTTTATATTCGCTTTGTTTTTAAGATATATGGTTATATGGTGGTAATAGCATTTGATGAAATATATAAAAATGGAAACTGAGATTGTCAATAGAGGAAACAAAATAGGTCAGAATTTAACTTGTGTTGTTGCACGAATAGCACTCAAGCCACTAGAACTACGAGTGTCGATTGTAAACATTTGATGCCGCTATATTATATACAAAATTTGGCGTCAAAAGCCTTAGTTTTATAGACTTTAACCTAGGATCAGCCCTGACTGTGCATGCTAAAAAAGTGAAAAGATAAGAAAATAATTTAACTAAAATTTAAAAATGTATAAAGTATAGAAATAACTAATTTTGAACATAAATTTATTTTTATTTTATAAATGGTTATATGTTAGAAGAAAACTATGTAAGCAAATATAAAAAGAGAGTTTTGACATTATATCCAACATTTAAGTATAAGACCATTCT
This sequence comes from Moricandia arvensis, assembly GCA_905132765.1. NCBI lineage: Eukaryota > Viridiplantae > Streptophyta > Magnoliopsida > Brassicales > Brassicaceae > Moricandia > Moricandia arvensis. The sequence continues at coordinate 121,894 of CAJHQP010001005.1, forward strand.
AATTGTACAATTTTAATTGAAAAATTGAAAATTTTCCTTAATGCAAAATTATTAAGATGGATTTTATAATAAAAAAATTTAGTTGTTGAAATAAGTTATAATATAAATTATCTCTTATATTTTTCTGTTTTTTAATAGGTCATATATATGCTAAAATTAATAGTAAAAGATTTTGAACAAATTATGATAAATTGAAGACATTTATATTATATTAAAAATAAATACTCAAATAATATTTACTTTATGTAATATCTATCAAATGTCATTATTTTATATATTTATTGAAAACAATAACATTAATTTTTATAATTAATTAAAAACATTAATTCACATTGTTTTTAGTTTTTTTAGGTTGGCACATTATTTTTAGTTATTTTTTTGTAACAGGTTTTAAAAATTGCTTTAATTTTTATTTTAAAAATAATTAATAAATTTTTTTAAAACTAATTATAATGATATATATATATATATATATACTCCCTAATTATAACTAAATTACTAAATTGATAATAAAAAATAAAACTTTATAAAATAATTAAAATTTACATATATTAACTTGTATAAATAATTCGACAGAAATTAACTTGATATAATATATCAGTAATTTTGTAAATATAATATTATATTCATAAAAATTAAAAAAATTGTGAAATAAGTTATTGTATAGAATAAAATATTATAACTAATAATATCATAAAATAAATTTATAATTAATATCATTAAAATTATATATTACATAATATTCTAAATCTATACTATATCAAACAAATAATATGTCACAGTTCACGAATATGGATTAACATAAATACTTACTTTTAAAAATATAATGTATAAATTCTACCAAATATATAAAATAATTTTATAAAATGGATTAAAATTTTTAAAATAAAATTTAAATAATTAATTTTATATAGTTTTTATATTATTTTTAAATACAATGTAAATTATATAAGACTATTATTTATATTTTGTTTTTCAAATTTCATTTTTTTGAAATTAAAAATAAGATTTATTTAAGTAAAGCATAAAACATATAAATAAATAAAATTGTTTTTGTTAGATTAAATATTGTAAGAATAACATTTTTTTTTTGGCATTACATCGGCCGGAGTGTTTTAACCCAACTGAATGAGGCCCATTAAAGAAGTAGGCCGAATTCATTAAACAAACCACCTTCAACTTATTATCTAAAAATAATTTTCATTTAATTTGCGTGTGGAGCCCGCTTTACAAATTGTACAAATCTTGGAGAAGAAATAGTGAGCGGATCCCTAAGCTAGCTTGGGGATGATGTTTGGACGACTACGATTGACGACCGCCGCCAAAGCTATGGCTATTCGGTCCGTCGCCGTGGTCTTCTTCTTGGTGATTATCGGCGGGAGATGGATCGTATTTGCCGATGGCAGCAGCGGTGGCGCCGGGAGGAACGGCTACTCCGGCGGGTTATGGTCGTCGGCTGTAGCTCCATCCAATGTTAGCTTAGCTGTCGCTGTCACCGTCATGGCCGGTCTAGCCGTGGCTTTCACCGTCGTCTACTCCCGTAGGTATATTGATTCATAAATCATCAAAGATCTGGTTGTGTTCTACTCTAGAGAGATGCCAAGTTTGTTCACTACTCTACTTTTTAGTTGATTTGATTTTATAGGGGAAAATATTTAATCATATCGGTTCTACTTCTAGTTGCTTCTTTGAGGGTCCAATCACCAAAGCTTTTTGGAATATAGTTAGCTAATAATGTGACATGTGTTTAGCTTGTTTGTTGGGTTGTACCTTGAATGGATTTGTTATGCTCTCTTGGTCTTTAAAGAACATATATAACATGTAGTCCTGTCTTATTTACTTACTGAAGTTGCTCATCCACTTCTTCAGAGGGGGCATTGGATCACCTTGGAGAAGAAAGCATCCTCTTCAACCTAGTCAGTGGACTGCTTTTTTCACTGACCAAGGCCGACTCAGTGATGGAGGTGTCAAGTTTCTCAAGAAAGTTCGCAGTGGGGTATGCTGCTTTTTGATAACCTTTTGAACACTCTGATTTTAACCCAAACTTTTCTCATTGGTAGATGAATTCTCATCTTTGTTTTCAGGGTGTAGATCCAAGCATCAGACCAGAAGTTTGGCCCTTCCTCCTTGGAGTGTAAGAATTAGCATCATTTTTATTTCTTCTTCTTTTATGTATTTAGTGCTGAAGTAGGATTTGACCCCACCCAGTTATATACTTTGTGTTTTCCATAGAGATTTTCTCTGTTCGGCCTTAGGTTTGTTACTTATGCATGTTCTAAGTGTTGAAATGTAGATTTTTCTCTGTGCAGCCTTTGGTTTAAGGTAGAATAAATAGCACAACAGTAAAGTAATCATTAACTAGAAGTGAAGATTCACATGGGAGAGTCTTAGAGTCGTCTAATATGTTTTGGGGATTTATAAGACTAACACTAGCTTCTTCAAACCAAAATTCGACCGGCTTTCACTGTACATTTAGTTTACTTTGATGATCCTGTGAAGTTTATGAGTACTCTTTATCATCCCGACACACTGTAACCTTATTCTACATACCTCTCACAGGTATGACTTAAACAGCACCGAAGAAGAAAGAGAATCTATTCGACAGCAGAAACAGTACGTTCGTTTATACTTATGTAGAGTTTTATGGCTTTTCAATTTTCTACCAATATTACGTTTCATTTTTTCTCTGCTCCCGTTAGGTGGCAGTTAGTTAACATCCTGCTCAATGTGTCGATAAAACTATGAATAGTAGTAGGTTTCTATCGCTTAGATTTCGTGTCAGTATGTAAATAGATTCTTATATATGTAAGTCTTGCAGGAAGGAATATGAAAACCTGCGGAGACAGTGTCGCGAGATTCATAAACGCAATGAAAATGGTTGTGAGTCAAAGCAAACAGCTCAGAGCAGCAACACTGAAGACAGTCAGGTTCTTGATTCCCATGATATTGCAGAAGTCAATAGTTCAAAGAGCATCCAAGTAGAAGAATCAGAGAAGTTGAATTCGATTCTTCAGGATGGGGACTGTGAAAAGAGTGGTGTCACCTCCGAAGATGCTGCTAATGACTCAGACTCAAGCAAATCTGAACAAACCGAGACTTCACCTCTTCTAACGAAAGAAGAAGCAGAAAGCCACCACACTGTTGACTCAGACTCAACCAAATCTGAAGAAGCCGAGACTTCACCTCTTCTAGCTAAAGAAGCAGCAGAAAGCCACGATGCCGTTAACTCAGACGCAACCAACTCTGAAGAAACCGAAACTTCTCATCTTCTAGCCAAAGACGAAGCAGAGAGCCAAGACACCGTTAGCTCAGATGCAACCAACTCTGAAGAAACCGAGGCTTTGCCTCTTGTAGCCAAAAAAGAAGCAGACAGCCACGATGAAGTCAACCAAGAAAAAGACACTCTGACTCATTCATCAAAGCCAAAATCTCAGGCAGAAGAGGAATTCACCACAAGTTGGCAGAGAATTATCCGCCTGGATGCCGTGAGAGCAAATGATGAATGGGTGCTCTACTCACCGTCTCAAGCTGCCGTGTCTGACACAAAAGCCCGAGGAATAGCCACACAGGTTGGTCTTAATGACTACGAGCACTTGGAGCCCTGCCGGATCTTCCACGCAGCCCGCCTGGTGGGGATCCTTGAAGCCTATGCAGTGTATGACCCAGAAATAGGATACTGTCAAGGAATGAGCGACTTACTATCTCCGTTAATCGCAGTAATTGAAGACGACGTCTTAGCATTCTGGTGTTTTGTCGGGTTCATGAGTAAAGCACGGCATAATTTCAGGCTAGACGAGGTTGGAATCAGGCGACAACTCTCAATGGTATCGAAAATCATAAAATACAAAGACATCCGCTTGTACAGGCACTTAGAGAACCTAGAAGCGGAAGACTGCTTCTTCGTATACCGTATGGTGGTGGTTCTGTTCAGACGAGAACTGACCTTTGAGCAAACGCTGTGTCTCTGGGAAGTAATGTGGGCGGATCAAGCAGCCATAAGAACCGGGATTGCAAAGGCGACTTGGGGTAGAATCAGGTTAGGGGCACCGCCAACAGAAGATTTGTTGCTATATGCGATAGCTGCAAGCGTGTTGCAGAGGAGAAAGACGATCATAGAGGAGTACAGTGGGATGGATGAGATAATGAAGGAATGTAATAGCATGGCTGGTCGTCTTGATGTATGGAAACTTCTTGACGATGCTCATGACTTGGTTGTCAATCTTCACGACAAGATCTGAGAGTGCTAAATCTCACTCCTTGTCACTCTCACTTGTTGCTCTCCCTTTTCTTTTGTTTTTGTTAGTGTTCATCTGTTCTTGTTACTTAAAAATGTGAAACAAAATTGGCCCAAAAGCGCTCGAAAACGTTTTTCATCCATGTCTTGAAATATTTTGTTACTTAAATAAAGAGACCTAAGGATGGTAAGAAGTTGAGATGTTTAGTTGACAAAAAAAAAAAAGTTGAGATGTTAGTCTCTCAGTTGACGACTGAGAAATGCTCTAAAAAGCAACCCTGTTAGATTTTTCTTTTTGGATTTTGGATTTTGGATGTTGTTTTGGAATACAGATATTTGGATCGGGTTTTCAGATATTTGATAATATATTAATAAATTCTTTTTATTTTCTTTTTAACTTTTTTTGTTTAGGTTTGGTTTTTCCTAACATTCTGAAAAGATCTAGTGAAAATTGAGCGAAAACTAAATGAATCATCTAAAACTTCGATAAAAGATTAGTAACTACAACTATTCGAAATAACTAAAAAAATTGGTATACAAACAATAAAATTTCTATTTTATAAAATTATCTTAAAATTTATAAAAAAAAAATTCATAGATTTAACTGATTTTAAATATTTTTGGATTTTGTATCCGTTCCTAAAATATCTACCTTTTAAACATGTTCAAGTATATATTTATAATGGTTCAAAACATATTTTGAGATTTTTAAATGAGTGAATTGGACCAAATACAAAGAGAATTAAAAAAAAAATTAGGTAAATACTTATTGAATGAAAATTGTGGATCTTAGGAAACTCACAAAGAAAAACGAAATGACATGATTAGCCTTAAGTTGTGAGAGAGATACTTTTCGATTGGCAATTGCAGGTTAGAAGGTTAACAATTTGTAATAACATAATTGATTGAATTGGTAATCATTAGTCTATGTTTTGTTCTCCTTAGCATCTACGTGAGGACGACTAAAAACAAGGATTAACAAATGAGAGAATTATAAGTTCCGACAACACTAGCTGCATGAAGAGTAGAATCAGGGCAAAAGATCTTTGTCAGCATGCAAAAAGTTTGTATAGGGGAAAGAAATCGAAAGTTTGTGTTGGGGTTGTTCTATATAAGGAAGGCAATCAATGAAGTATCACCATTAACACACTGATAAAAACACAGACAAGAAATCAAGGTATTTAATTCTGACATTCTTAAGTTTTGATTTTAACAAAAAAGAATGTTCTTACCACTACATTAACTGCATATTTATACAATAGTCTATATTCTTTCGTTGGTTAGCAACAATATAGGTTGGGGGAGCCTCATATTTGATAGGAACAAGACATTGTACCCTTGATATATTAATCCGGAAGATGTTTACGACAAGACTATTGCTAATTTATGGTTTTGTACATTTTATAATCTTTTCAAGATGGTTTGGTGTGTGCGCCTTTGGCGTGGAAAATGGGAAAAAACCGTGATCAAGAATGAGATTTCATAACAGATCGAGAAGACTTTGGTTATATTTTGTTGATTAATAAAATGGCGAGCATTGAGGCATTGGACCAGATCGTAAGACGACGTTACTGTCTAAGTCCTCATACTCCCGTGGTAGTCTCGTACCGTTTCCCCAGCTGGATGCTCGTCCCACTGGGAAACAAAACACCTCTGACCACAATCGCGAACACTTCTCAGTTGTCTATGCTTCTAAATGTGAGAACATGGTTGGATGAGCTTGAAATACTTGTAACAATTGGGCCTAAGGGCGAGTAGAATACCAATTCCTTTGTCAATTTTTTTTACCATTGGTGCTAACACATACGTGTTTGACGAATCCGCGACTGAGACCACAAAAGCCGCATCAGACTAAGTTTGTAATAACATGCAGTGATTTAAAAATGTTATGGGCCTAGACCAAGTGAACATATAATGTAATGCATGCATGTCTGTGTTCGGTGGGCGTGCAACACAAATTGAACCCGTCATGAACGCTATATTTCCCGAGAAAGGGATGTTGCTTTTCCATTGAGTATCATTAGAGATGGCATACGCGGACAACTATCTTGTTAACCAATGTCCTAACCAACCACCAGTTAGAGAAGTGATTCAACTGGACAACGATGATGTGAGATGGTAGATGGTGGTCAACGAGATTTGTCAGCAGGTTCGACTTAGTTAAAATCAAAGTTAAAATATTTCTGTTTAGGTTGTAAAGAGAAGCGCGTGTATGAGTTAGGCTTATATATGTGCTTCTAAAACTACTATACACTAGTATGAAATTACAGTGTTTTCAATGTTTATTAAAAAAACTGAAGCAACATAAAAAATGTCATGCTAATTTTTTTGAAATTTACAGGTGTCTCGTTAGCTCCAACCTTTTGTCTGGGCATATTAGCCAAGAAGAAGAACCACCTATTTTTGGGATGTGGGGATGGACTTGTTGGACCATCCATCACATAGGAACACCCAAACTCCCAAAGAGGAAGAATTAGAGAATGGTATGTTTTTTTGGAAGGTGGTTGTAAACGATGGGTTCGGTGGTGAAGGTGATATGGGTGGTAATGGAAAAGATCAGACTCAAACCATGGGTGTGTATATTAGAATTACTATTAAAGTTAGAGTGGACGACGACCCGTAAAATGGGGCCACGAAGGAGCTTGTAGTGGATGAAGGTGGAGGTTCTTCCATTGATCAACAAATGGGAGCTTTATGCTTGGTCGACATCATGTGGATATCCCTGATAATATGGTGATGACAACAAAATATTTCATGTGGTCACGCAAGGGAACAAAAGTATGCGGTTTTGTTTGGCTTAGACGTTATATGTATTTAATGGAATCGATGTGTAGTAATTAATTTAAAATTCAAAATTTTGCAGATGTGGTATCTGAGGAGGTGTTGGGAGGAAGTGCCATCGATGCTCTCATGAAGGATAAGAGAGTAGCAACCGAGACAAACACATGTGGTGACAATCTGCAACCAGTGATGAAGTTAGCAATTTGTTGCGCAATGAAAGGTGGTGGGACAAGCAAGGCTAGCGAGAGGGCGGAAGAGACTTCTTCTGAAGGGAGTATCACGGATGGTGGGTGTTGAATATTAGAGAACGAGTGGGACAAGTGTATTTTATCTTTTGTATTTTATTTATAATCTTTCCTAGTTGAGTTTTCAGGTGTAGCAATGTTTTTGGTCTACTAAAATTAAGTGTAGCTTGTATTATGTGGTTATGTGCTAATAACTTTTGTAATCGGTTAGTAGTTTATTTTTTGGCTGAAATTTTATGATAATACTCGGCTAAAACAAACTAGTTCTGGTGTTTTATATTATTGTACGCATAGTTTTTTAATAAGGGATGTTGTAATATTTGATGTTGGCATCATCTAGTATCATATTATTTTGTACAATCGAGTTTTTTTATTAAGATCCTTTCACTTTGGCGGGCTAGGAAATAGTTGTAGATGTAATAACTGTATGTGTCATTTCTGATGGCTAATATATAATTTAAACGGTTAGGAATGTTTTTCAAATGAATCACACCTATAATGCTATGTCATATATGAGACACTTCAAAAATTTAGCCGGATAAAGCTGTGTATGTTCTATTTCATTAATCAAGGTGTTGCAAGTTTGTTGGTCTGCTAGATTGTAACAATGTATTATGTTTTTATCTGCTAATAAGTATGGTTATCGGTTAGTATTATCTTTACAAAGGAACTTGTAACAACTTTGGTATTTTGTATATAGTTAGATAGAAGAAGTGTAGACATACATTTGTAGAGTTAATGTTTTGGAGATTACACATTCACACTAAACACTAACATGTTCTCTTATAGGTGAATTGGAGACTACACAGACGAGGTTGCCGTGGGGATGATATTCAGAAATAGAGAAGCTTTCAAGCAATATATGGTGATATATGCGTTAAGCAGAAAATTTTGATACAAAAGTAGAAAATCTAAACCAGGATTAATGGTTCTTGAGTGTTGTGATCAGGATTGTCTTTAGAGAGTCTACGCGATCAAACTTAAAGAGGCTGATGTTTTTGAGATTAGGAAAGTCATATATGAGCATTTGTGTTCAATGGATGAGCGTGGGGGCTACCAAACTCAAGCCATTTCCTCAGTTATTGGTGAGCTCATGAGAAGCAAGCTTGGAGGCGCATGCAGTGGGCCAAAACCAAGAGAGATAAGGCAGATGATGTGAGGTGACCATGTTGTTGATACATCATACTGGAAGGCGTGGCGTTCAATGGATGTAGCCATTGAAAAAGCTAAGGGAACCACACAATCATCATACAAGCAACTACCAGACTATCTACAAAGGCTAGTAGCCGCAAACCCGAGGACTATAACTGAACTGTACACCGAATGATTGATGGTGGTAGTAGACGCTTTAAGTATATGTTTATTGCATTTGATGCGTCTATACAAGGGTATGAGTTTATGAGAAAAGTTTTTGTTGTTGACGGGACACACTTAAAGGGGAAATATGCAATTTTTTTACTAACAACATCTGCTAAAGATGGCAACTACCAAATTTTTCCGCTAGCTTTTATCATCGTGGATAGCGAGTACGACTTGTCTTGGGAGTGATTTTTTCAACAGTTGTCAGCATTTGTGGATGTTCGTGAGGGGCTAATGTTTGTATCAGACATGCACATGTCAATTTGCAAAGGACTTAGCAAGGTAACATTTACTTTAGCATCCAAATTTCTTTTAACCAATATTATGGTCGGATATAATTGCGTAGAAGTTAGAGCTAACACATACAATATGTTGAAACATGTTTATTCAACGACAAGACATTGCACCTGTATTGTCTATTTGAAGAGGAACATAAGGTCAGATTTCAAGGCGCGCTATTTGAAGTACCTAGTTGCAAAGGCTGCAAGGACGTTCAAAATGCAGAATTGTACAGCACATTTAACGAGATTAAGACGATGGAACCAGTATGTGCAAAATGAGCTAACTCGCTCAACTCAGCTCAATTCACAGTGAACTCAGATCTTTAGTGAGCTAGCTCAGCTCAGCTCATTTATAATATGAGCTTCAATATGTAAACTTGAACTCAGATCATCTAGATCATGAGTTAAATGAGTTAACTCACGATCTGATAACTCATGATCTAATATAAAAAGTAATAATTATAAAATAAAAAATAAAATAATTATTATAATATTATTCAAATTTTAAATATTAAAAAATTGAAAACACTAATATTAAATAAAACCAACACTTAAAAAAATAAATTAAGCAAAACTAGTGATCCAAAATTCTTATTCCTCGTGAGAGTTTTGAAACAAATCATCTTCAAAGTCTTTATCTTTCTAAATCATAAGAAAAAATAAAAAAATATAAATATTTAATGTTAAAATAATAAAAAATATAAATAAATAATTTGAGATAGAAAATATATTACCATTGTCGTCGGTCATAAAACCAAACAACCAAAATTGGGTACAAAGTAACGATTGAACGTGTTTAGAAAGAAGACGACATCGGTATGAGCTTAGTCGTTTTTATAAGCTGAGTCAGCACAACCCTAGTAGAGTGCAAATACTCTTTTTAAATTGGGTTCGGTTTGGATACCGGGTTTGGATATAGCAAACCATGGTTTGAGAAACAAATGTGTTGAAAAGACCTGTGGAAGCAGGCAGAAGGTTCAGACTTTAATTAGTTGGAGAGCCTCTAAGTGAAGGAGAGTTTGTAAACATAACAAACCATCATTCTTTCCTTCTGTCCACTTTTATTAGCAGAACAGATCTCGTTCGTCTTCTTCGATTCAGAGTGTGGTGTTTTGAGCAGTGTGTAAGATACTGCAACTATGGCGGATACCGTTGAAGAACCTCAATTGCATAATGGAACTGCATCATCTGAGTCTCAAACGGACCAGCATCCTACCTCGGAACCACGATCCGACGACAATCCCGAACTTACCGGAGAAATTCCGGAAATAAAACGGGAGGAAGTACAATCGGAGGAAAACGATGCGAAGGCGGAGGAAGGGCAATCGGAGGTAACCGATGCGAAGGCGGAGGAAGTACAACCCGTGGTAAGCGATGCGAAGGCGGAGGAAGTACAGCCCGTGGTAAGCGATGCGAAGGCGGAGCTGACCCATGTGGATCTGTCGCCGGGGGAGAACCAGATCCGATCTACGGAGGCGGATCAGGGAACGAGCCAAGCGGTGATGAAGAAAGAAGATGAAGGAAACAGGACATTTACAATGAGAGAGCTTCTCAGCGAGCTAAAAAGCGATGAAGGAGATGGGACTCCTCGCAGTACTGTTTCTCCCTATAGGTCTCTCCCTCTCTCTCTCTCTTTAATTTTAAACCATTGAGCTCAACATCAGGGCCTTGATCATGTCGAAATTTGGTTAATTTTCAGCCGAGAGAGTGCTTCTCAAGCAGCGGAGAACAATCCTGCAATGGATCTGATAAACAGCATCCAAGTCAACGACGAAGAAGGCCGATCTCGCCAGCGTGTTCTTGCTTTTGCTGCCCGCAAGTATGTTTTCGTTATCTTTAGACTATATATGGCTTCAGGCTTTAGTGTTCAGTCACAAGTTTTGCGTCTTTATTGTAATTTGTTTTGGAACCGTATGCCTTCAAAGGAAAGGCTTTGATAGATACGAGAGATTTTAGTAGAATGGTTTCATTGACCTTTACTGAAGGCTTCATCTTTTACGTTTCTAGGTATGCTAGTGCGATTGAGAGAAATCCAGATGATCATGATGCATTATACAACTGGGCACTTATTCTCCAGGTTTCTTTTCTCTTTATTTACACTCTTTGACAAAGTTCTCTCTTATTTGTGATTCGTTTTTGGATACAACATCTATATTTTGATTTGGAAGTATGATTAAGGAGGTGACTTTGATAAATTTCTCCACAGGAAAGTGCTGATAATGTCAGTGCAGATTCTGTTTCACCCTCTAAAGATGATTTGTTAGAGGAAGCTTGTAAGAAGTATGATGAGGCAACCCGTCTCTGCCCTACGCTCTATGATGTATGTCTTCATAGGCTTCTGTTTTGTTTACATCTATGTCATTGCAAAATGGCTAACACAACTGTAAGCAAGCAAAATCCTGATAATCAGTTTGCTTCAACTTTTATGTGTTGATTCTTTGACAGGCTTACTACAACTGGGCTATCGCAATCTCTGATAGAGCAAAGATGCGTGGTCGCACAAAGGAAGCTGAAGAATTATGGGAACAGGTCAGTTATGTTGAGGACCTTATCCTGCTAATTATGAAAACTAAAATTAGACCCCAACTTCTAATACAATTCGAAATTCTGATAACAGGCGACCAATAACTATGAAAAGGCTGTCCAGCTCAACTGGAACAGTTCCCAGGTAATGATCCTCATCTAAACTACCAACTTCACAAAATCGTCTGTTCGAAACCATACCTTAGTGAATTGTATGGTAATACTTTTTTACGCATGTGTCTGGTTTACTTCTGTATTGTAATCTTTTCTATTTTTGAACTATCAATTATCTGCAGGCTTTAAACAACTGGGGACTGGCGTTGCAGGTAACTGAGTGGCATGTGTTAATCTCCATGACAGTTCTGACATAGGATGTGCCTACCTTAGACTATCCCCTTGTTTTTTTTTTCTCATTAGGAACTCAGCCAAATTGTTCCTGCTAGAGAGAAGGAAAAAGTGGTCAGAACTGCAATTAGCAAGGTGTGTACTTGTCTTTCTGGCTTATTTAGACGTTTCATTTGATATGCAAGGATGATTTCTTACTGACCCTTCTCACTTGTACAGTTTAGGGCGGCAATCAGGTTGCAATTTGATTTCCATCGAGCCATATACAACCTTGGAACCGTTCTGGTCAGTCAGGCTTTGACAATCTTCATAAAACTCTTTACATGCAGAATTCAAACTGCAATCCAGTTAATTAACCACTGTGAATTCTTCTCTGTATTAAAGTATGGATTAGCAGAAGACACACTTAGAACGGGGGGTTCCGGAAATGGCAAAGACATTCCTCCGGGTGAGTTATACAGCCAATCTGCCATCTACATCGCTGCAGCTCATTCGTTGAAGCCAAGTTATTCGGTAAGCCTATGATCTCCTACTTTTTTGCTAGAATCAAAAGGTCTATTAGTGCCAGGCTTAGATTCACTGATTCAACTCCTTAGGGTTAGGCTGATAATTTTTCATGGTCCAGGTTTACAGCAGCGCATTGAGGCTCGTTCGTTCCATGGTACCTTTTTGATGACCCACCCATCACCTGACACAATCAAATTGATTCATTTATGGAAAAGTGACCAATATAAGTAAATATTTGTTGGCAGCTACCTCTACCGCATCTTAAGGTTGGATATCTAACGGCACCACCTGTGGGAAACTCACTGGCTCCTCACAGTGATTGGAAACGCACGGAGTTTGAACTCAATCACGAGAGGCTACTTCAGGTACTCTCTCAATTTGATCAAATCTTCTGTTAAGGAAAAGTTGAATCATGAGATTAGGCAAAACGATGGATAGTGTTTCTAGAGAGATTTATGAAAGCCAGTGTACTAACCACCCTACCGGGCGTGGTGTAGGTAGTGAAACCTGAAGCAAGAGAAATGGGGAGAAACCTGTCAGGAAAATCAGAAGCAATGAGCACAAACGTGGAGAAGAAGACGGTAAAAGTGAATATAGCAGAGATAGTGTCAGTGACGCCATGTGCTGATCTGACTCTGCCTCCTGGTGCTGGTCTCTGCATTGATACCGTTCATGGCCCAGTTTACTTGGTAAGCGTCTCACTACATACACATATGGTATCACCATGCTTAAAGATCCGTACCCGTTGAACGAAAAGACTGAAACTGAAAAAAAATATGAAATTGGCATAATATGAAACAGGTAGCAGATTCATGGGAGTCGTTGGATGGATGGCTGGATGCGATACGGCTGGTGTACACAATATATGCGAGAGGGAAGAGTGATGTTTTAGCCGGTATTATTACGGCTTAATCATCACACTTTCTTTTTGCCTCTCCTTTTTTTTAAAAATCATTATATAGTTCTGCCTTTGTATTGCACCAGCATAGCCAGACAGATGTTTTGATTTTGTTTTGCATGAATTCTCATTTTAAAAAAAACATATTTTCTAAAAGAAAATCTTATATAGCTCTGCCTTTGTATTGACACCAACATAGCCAGACAGATGTTTTGATTCTGTTTTGCATGAATTCTCATTTTTTAAAAACCATCTTTTTTTTCTTTCAAGGGAAATTCACAGTGTCTCCTTTTTTTTGGTTCAACTCACAATGTGTCTCCTAAATGCAATGAAACCTAGCAACAAATTAATATTCCTCCTGTTTTAATATAATGTATGTTTTAAAATTTTCAAACTTATTAAAAAATATAAAAATTTTACTTACCAATGCATTATTTTTTGTTGCTAACTATTTTTTCATAATTTTTAACTGAATAAATTGTTATAAAAACTTTGAAATTTATAATTTACATTAATTAATGTATTGAAAATATAAAATATATATCTTTTTGAAATGAATTTTACTTTCTAAAACATTGATTTTTCCGAATGGAAAGAATAACATTTATAGAATAAAGAGTATCGGTTGTAAGAGCAACATTATTGGTGGTCCTTAAGGCGGAGGTCCTTTGAAAATTAAGAGACGGGTCCTTAACTGTTCATAAGGACCTCCGCCTTAAGGACCGCCAATAATCATGGTCTAAGGAGTTGGGCTAGTTGGCCAATAAGTAGGATGATATTAGTGGGCCTTGTTTCTCTCTCTCTCTCTCTGTGATAAATCAAAGCTGCTGTCACTTTCCTAATACTAGGAGGAAGTGTGGGCGCGTGTAATCAAATCAAAGGAAGCTCAAAGCTGAAGAATAATCAATGGCGTCTCCGTCGACTGGGTGGCTTCATTCCCTGGTTCTATCTATGCCAAACCGCGGCTACTTTCTTCTTCTTCGGCGCTTCCTCTAGCTTACCATCCCTTACAAAACCCTAACAACAACAAGGTAAAACAATCGATAAAAAAAAACAGCAATCTACTTCAATGTATGTTTCTCTTTGATATATGTGCCAACGTTTTGATTTCTTCTTCTTCTTCTTGTTCGTCTTTAGCTGTATAGGAAGGAGCGATTGATTTGCAGAGCGGACTTTTCACAGGAAGCGCCACTCGCGTCGGCAATAGGCGCGTGCATACTGAGTTCGTTTGTTTTCCCGGTGGCTAAGCGAGTCGAGGACGAAGAAGAAGAGGAGAACTCAGCGATAGTGTCAACAGATATGAGAATAGCAGCCATGGGAATCATCAGCTTCATCCCTTACTTTAATTGGCTGGTCTGTTTCTTTTTATTTGGTTAATTGATGAAAACAAAACCCTATTTGAATATCAAATTCTGCTCTTCTTGTGGATCAGAGTTGGGTCTTCGCTTGGCTTGACACTGGTAAAACGCGTTACTCTGTCTATGCTCTCGTTTATCTCCTTCCCTATCTCAGGTGCCTTCTCTCTTTTTTTTTGATCAACTTAGAAAGATTTTGTTAATCTGATGGTTTCTTATGGTTGTTTCTTAAATTGGATTCCAAATATTCAAAATTTGCAGCTCAAACCTGTCGATTTCCCCGGAAGAAAGCTGGTTGCCCATTACAAGCATCGTCTTGGGCATCATTCATGTTCAGGTTCTCTTTCTTTTCTTCAACCACTGTAACCTGCAACCAACAACAACAACACCCTTTGTGTTTCATCATCTTTGTCCTCTTTTTTTGGGTAGCTTGAAGCAAGTATCGCGAATGGTGATATTCAGACTCTTGCATTCTTCAGAGACACATCTCAAAACTTCTCATCAAAGAAGAGGATCCATTTTGACAAGAAACATTCCAAGGTAAGAACTTTAATAAATTAATAACCTTTTAATTTTCTGCCTTTACTAGACAGGGGAAAAAAAGAAAACAAAGAGTTGCACAAATTGGATAGGAAACCCTACTCACAAGGAGTTTAATTTTGTTTTTGCATTGAAGAAGAAAGACAGTGACGATTAAACTGTAAAGAAAGCCCCAAAGACACCAAGAGAGAGAGAGAGACTACGAGAGGATTACTGATGATGATTATGAGTAAGTTTTGTAACAGGGTTTTGTTTCTTAGCCCCAAGACAAAGACTTGAAAATAAATATATAACATTAAAGCTAAAAGGTGTAATACCAAATTCTAGTGACAAC
>CAJHQP010001006.1:0-137115 GCA_905132765.1 Moricandia arvensis
GTTATGCATCATAAGTAGCATACAGGCAAAACAAGCATCACGATCCAGACCAAACAAGCAACATGTTTTCGGTTAAATGGTTATGCATCATAAGTAGTATACAGACCAAACAAGCAACACGATCTTCTTAAAGCGAAGATAAAGCTAAATAACTATACTATTATAAATTACGATAAATATTACAAATGATTCCATCTGACTTATAAAGATTCACGTTTAACTGCATAAATCTTTGTTTTGTTAGACAGTATTCGTTATGTTATGCTGCAGATTTTTTGTAAACATTTTCTTCACTAATGTACATTATTTTATTTTATCTAGAACTAATCTATACTTATTAATATGAAAATATTAATAAACTATCAGTTAAATTACTAGACTAAGGGTACTCCCACAATGTTTCAGATAAAAAAATCAAGTTAAAATGAAGGTATATATTAGCGTCATACACCGATTTTTAAACTTGGCTGGTTTTATTTTTGTACAAATTTTGTTGGGCTTAAGCCCATCCACCATTTCTTGTCTCTCCTGGGTTGTGCGTGTTTATAACACATTTATCACAAACCTCGAAACATCTCATTCCATACTTTCATATCTTTAGAATCAATCTTCAAAAGCTCTAGTCTAATTTTTTAATAAATTGATTTATTTTTAATGCAAAAATTTAGGCATTTACTGATTTGCCTATTTTATTCTATAAATCTAATCTAAAGAAAACGAAATCGACTACAGTTTTTCTTTCATTTTCTTCTTCTCCTTTTTTTGTTCTCTTTTTTTTTTCTGCGCTTTTCTGGTCCTCTCTATGAGAATTGTTTCTCTTCCTTCTTCTTTCTTCATCTCTTTTTTTTTTTCTTCTCCATCTCTTAATTTTCTGCAAAATATTAAATCTCCACTAACCTTTTCATAACATGTCGTCCTCTATGGATACTAAACAAAACCTTCACTTCTCGGACATCAAGTATAGCGAAGATTCAACCTGGTTTGTTGAAGAATTCTGGATTTTGGGTTTCTTTGATTTTAAGGTCTTTCTGGATTTTTGATTTTGGGTTGTTCTCTGTTGAAAGAATTTTTGTATTTCGTGTTTCTTATTTACTCATCTTGATATTTGAATTCAACATAACTCGATATTATTAATTTAGTCAAACTCGGTATAACTAGTTTAGTAGTATTATGTAGTATTTGGTAGTACTGTATAGTACTTGGTAGTATTCAGTAATATTTGGTAGTATTACTCGGAAGTACTACTCAGTATAACTAGTAAAATTCAATATAATTAATTCAGTAGTACAACTCAGTATAATTCAGTACAACTAAGTAAAATTATATCAATATAATGCAGTATCCAAAATTTAGAAATTTGAAAATTTGAAAATTTGAAAATTTTGAAATTTTGAAATTTTAAATATTTTTAATTTAAAAATAACTTCAAAAAATACAAAAGAACAAAATCAAATATTCATGTTTTATTAAAGCAATAGGGTATAAGGGATCTGAGAGGCCCATAGGAGATTACTCTATTACATATAGGGGCATGGAAAACTTGACTCCAAACCTTGGGTCCTGCCGTTACGAGAGAGTAAGAGAAGGAGCAGCCACCTTATAATTATACGCCACCTTATACCGGTGTTACCTGGCCACCGTGCACCCTCGTCGTTGCTTTGCCGTTGGAACAGAGAGAAGAGACTTTGTGGAGAGAGGCGGACGACCCATTGACAACCGTTGTGTGACGTCTGCCACCAGAGAGGAAGCCTGCATCGTAGAAAGCAAGAAAAAGCTGATCCGAGAATCTTAGGTGAAGCCCTAGACGTTTCTTGTGTCGAAAGCAATCGTGAAACGTGAACCCTAAACCCGAGACTCTCCTTCCAATCTATTCACAATCACATCTCGTCCTCCATTATGTTCTATTAATTGTCGTAGCTTTCATCGTACCAAGTCTTATGGATCTAAAGCTAGTCTTAATCCTTTCTTTTTGCATAAGTGTTCTCTATGATTTTCCACTAACATCCCCTTTCTGATATGTTCTCTTTTCCGCTCTCGTTTTATGGCCCCATAAGCATTCATAACTCTAATACACCTTGTATTATTTGGTCGCCGGATGCTGCTGAAGCATCTCCCTGGTGAACATGGCCTAATTAACATAGTTCATACACGAGCGGATGCATTTAGAAACAATGTTGTTGCTTTCCTTTGTCGAAACTAATATAAAATTGGCATTAGAACAGAAACTCAGGTGCAGAATATCTCTCACAAAAAACAGAATTTGCTAAAAAAGGTGTTTCAATGGCGAACCCCTGGTTCTCTCAGCACAGTGCTTCCGCCCTGTCTCCAAAGCTTCTTGCCACTGGTGTTAACCCAAATCCCATTCCTCCTCTTCTTCCTGACCCCCCTGACCCTGACAGTCCCTTTTCCCTCTCTCGTTTCCCCCCCCTAAACTCTTCCTCACCCAAATCTGCTCGTGTCCCTCAAAAAACTGCCAAACCTTCATTACCTTTGAAATTGGCTTCTGGTTCACCTACTTCTGGTACTGGAAAACCATTTTCTGGCCCAGTTTCAAATTTGACTGAAGTTTCTTCATCTGCTTCTGTTAGATCTGAAAACACTGTTCCTTTTGACCTAAAAAATTTCAAGATTCTATCCCCTAATTCCTCCTCTCCCATCCAAACTAATAAGGCTTCAGGAGCTTCTGTTTCTCCTCTGTCAGAATCTCAAACTAACAGTCTCAAAGTTTCTCCCACTGTGTCTTCTTCTCCTCCCGTCCCAAAACCAACTTCAGTTTTGCCAAATTCCCATGTCCCTGCTTCTGCTCATTCTTCTGCCCCCTCTGTTGTCCCACCCCCTATCCAGTCTACTTCTTCTCTCCCCTCCTCACCTGGTCCTGGTCCAAATCTTGTTGAGAAAATCAGAAGATTAGAGGACAAAACCTTGAAACGGTTGGCTCCTGTTACAATTTCTGAATCAGGAAGACCTCGTGTTCTCATCCCGGATAGTGTGTTCCAGAAAGGAGCAGAGATTCACAAGGACTTCATAGTGTGTTTTTTCAATGGAAGACCTCCACCTTTCAATCATATTCAAAGTGTTCTAAGTCATATGTGGGGCAAAGGAAAAAGGATTGAAATACACACTAACCCCTTGTCTCGCTCTATGCTTGTTAGAATTCCATCTGATTATCTAAGGCAGAAAATTCTGGAGAAAGGCGTTTGGTATGTTGGTGATTCTTTGTTCCATGTGGAAAAATGGTCCTCTTCAGCCTCAATCAAACCTTCTCCGCTTAAGACGATGCAGTTATGGGCTCACTTGACTGGTGTGCCTCTTGATCTCCGTCACCAGGAAGGCCTAAGTCTGGTAGCAGGTTTGGTGGGTGACCCTAAAGAAACTGATGATTTCACAAAAAACCTTGTGAGCCTAACGCTTTCACATGTTAAAGTTGCGGTTGACCTCACTAAACCTTTACCTGAAGTAGTTGAATTCGTGAGGCAAAGCGGTGAGATTGTTGAAGTTCTGGTGTCATACCCATGGTTGCCTCCCACCTGCTCACATTGTAAAGAACTGGGACATGTTGTGAGGAACTGTCTCAAACTTCCTCAACCACAAAAAACATCTTACCAGTCTGCAAAAAAAGCGGGAAAAGAAACAGACTCCTCCAAGGAGAAAAATTCATCTCCTTTGAAGAAGCCTTCTGTCCCGATTGTACCTTCTCAAACCTCAGCTCCTTCTGAAGCTTCTACTAGTATTTCGAGTTCTCCTGGTGTTCAACTGCCATCCAAATCTTCTAATATGGTGATCGATCTTGAACCTATTAATTCCTTGCCTGAAAACCAACTACCTAAGCCCTCCTGCAGTGTTGCTAAACCCCTTTTATCCTCTTCTCACCAAACCAATCAGTTATATTTCCCTATCAGGCCGCCTCTCCCTCCAAAACCTCCCCTACCCTCTTTACCAGCTTCTGCTTCCGAGAAGAATGCATCTGATCCTCCTAGCCCCCCTGACTCTTTTTTTGCTCCCTCTCTAAAAAGACCTCGCTCAAGTCCCTGCCCTCCAGTTTTCTCATCCTTTTCAGACCAACTCTCTTTTGTCTCCTTTGCAGCCACTAAACAGCCCCTTTCCCTGCCCTCCACTTCATTTTCCTCTGTAAATCTTTCTTCAAACCCTTTTTCTGTCCTTGTCCCAGATGGCTCTCTCAATTTCGAAGAGACCATTGACTGATATCTCTTTGTATGATATCTCTATGTATAATATCTCTATGTATAATAAGTTTTTTTTTTGGAACGTCCGTGGTCTGAATGATCCGGATAAGCATAAGCCTTTTAGCCAATGGCTTTCTTGCCATCAGCCTCTTTTTGGTACTATCTTAGAAACCCACATCAAAGATCATAACCTTAGCCACCTGATGACCAAACTCTGTAGAGGCTGGAAGTTTGCTTCAAACCACTCAGCTGATATGGATGGTCGTATAGTGGTGATTTGGAAAGACTCTATCTCTGTCCAGATACTGCACCAATCTAGACAAGAAATTACTTGTGAAGTCACGATGCCGGGGGCATGTTCCTTTGTATACACTGGTGTGTATGCCTCAAATGAAAGATGTGACCGCACAGATTTATGGGTGGAGCTTCTGAATGTCTATCAAACATTCTCCCTTGGCTCTATCCCGTGGATTGTTGGAGGAGATTTCAATCAAATCCTTCACCCAGTGGAACACTCTCTGCCAGAAGTTGACTCTCTGACCTCAGACATGATAGAATTCAGGGACTGTCTCATACAAATGGGATTGTTTGACCTTCGGTTTCAAGGGCCCCTTTTCACTTGGTCGAACCATCAACCAGAATCGCCAATAGCAAAGAAGTTAGACCGCCTTCTTATCAACAACCTAGTCTTCAATATCTTCCCCAATTGCTCAGCTTCTTTTTTACCCTCTCTGTCCTCTGATCATGCTCCCTGCCTCCTTGACTTAGCCTATAAATTGCCAACCTCTGGAACCCGCCCTTTCAAGTTCTTTAACTACCTCTCAAAGCACCCGAGGTTTCACCTAGTGATTTTTGAAGCTTGGACACAGGCCGGAAGCTTTGCTTGCACCCTCACTGATCTCTGTTGGAAACAGAAAAAAATTAAGAGTGAATTAAAAAAATTAAATAGAGAAAATTTCAGTCAAATTCAAGTGAGAGTTTGTGAGGCTAACCGTTTGTTGCTAGATGTGCAGGTGCAAGCCCTCCAATCACCATCTACTGAGCTTTTTCAAAAGGAGATAGAGGCATTTCAGAATTGGAATTTCCTGAGAGAAATTGAAGAGAGTTATTTTAAGCAGCGATCTAGAGTAAACTGGTTAAAAGAGGGAGATCAGAACACAACTTACTTCTTCAGGATTGTGCAGTCTCGCATGAATTTCAACACCATAAGATCCTTCACGCTCTCTTCTGGAGTCCAGATCACTGACCCTTTCCAAATGAGTTCCCTTGCCATTTCTCACTTCCAAAACATCCTTGGTCCACAGTCTCCTAGAGTGGAAATTTTTTCTGCTCCTCAGTGGTTTCAGTCTTTATCTCCTTTCTTTTGTTCTGAGGATCAAAGGCAACTTATGATCACAGTGCCATCTGCAGAAGAGATTGTATCAGTGCTGCGAAAACTGAACCCAAATAAAGCCCCTGGCCCTGATGGTCTCACATCTGGTTTCTATAAAGCATCTTGGAACATTATAGGGGAAGAGGTTCTGAATGCCATTCAACACTTCTTCTACTCCTCTCTCATGCCAGCTTCAGCAAACTCGACAATCCTCTCACTAGTTCCAAAGCATTCTGGTGCTTCTCTTATCTCTGATTATCGGCCCATTGCTTGCCTCAATACATTGTATAAGGTGGTTTCGAGATTACTGGTTAAGAGATTAAAGCCTATTCTTCCTTCGCTGATAGTTCCGAACCAAACTGCTTTTGTTAGAGGAAGATTATTAGCAGAGAATACTTCATTGGCAGGAGAGCTTGTTAACGGTTATCACAAATCTACTGGACCCAAACGTATCACCATAAAAGTAGATATCGCTAAAGCTTTTGATACCTTGTCGTGGGAGTTTCTTTTCTCTTGCTTAGAAGGCTTTAACCTACCACAAGATTACATTTCCTGGCTAAAGGCGTGCGTCTGCACTACAAATTACACTGTTGGTTACAACGGCACAGTTAATGGCTATTTTAAAGGAACAAGAGGATTAAGCCAGGGAGACCCGCTCTCTCCGTACCTGTTTGTTATTGGCATGAATAATTTGTCACTCATGTTGAACCGTGCAGCTCAGGAATTGCGTTTCAAATACCACACAGGTTGTGGCTCTTCTAGGCTGACCCACTTGTGCTTTGCTGACGACTTGCTTATCTTCATTGATGGTTCATTGGCTTCTGTCCAAGCAGTATTTCAAGTCCTTCGTGATTTTGAATCAAGATCAGGGCTGGCTGTTAGCGTCCAGAAGTCCTCCTTCTTTGCATCAGGATTGTCTACGGCAGAAACTGATACCATTCAATTTTCCACTGGTATGCCAATGGCTTCCTTGCCGGTTCGTTATCTAGGAGTCCCCTTGTGCACTAAAAAGATCAGCCTCTTAAATTGCGAAGGCCTCCTACAACAGATAAAAAGCAAATTCTCATCTTGGAGTGCTAAGTCTCTATCTTTCGCAGGGAGATTGCTACTAATAAAGACAGTGGTAACTGGAATTACTACCTTCTGGTGTTCCACTTTTATTCTCCCAAAGGCTTCTACAAAGAGGATTAACTCTCTTTGTGGAGTGTTCTTGTGGAAAGGTGATATTGAGGAACATCACACGGCAAGAGTGTCATGGGATGCAGTCACAAGACCTAAGTGTGAGGGAGGATTAGGGATCAAAAACCTATCTGTTTGGAACAGAGCTTGTTGCTTAAAACTCATTTGGCTCCTGTTTTTCCAATCTGGTTCGGTTTGGGTGGCATGGTTCAAGGAAGAGGTCCTAGATGGATGTCTTAGCAATCTGTGGATCACCACTCCCAACAGACGGCACTCCTGGCAAGTCAAAAAGATGCTCAAACTCAGTACTTCAGTTTACAATTGGATTAAACTTCGGGTCGGCAATGGACAGAATTGTCGTTTCTGGACAGACAACTGGTCTTCTCATGGTTCTTTGAGATCATACTTAGGCGCAACAACAAACTCATCTATGGGAATCCCTTTAAATGCTACCTTGTCCGCCCTCTACAGAAACAACAACTGGCTGATTCCACCTGCTCGTTCAGAACCACAGGTCAATCTTCATGTTAGCTTAACTTCTATTACACTTATTGAAGATGATGACTATTATGAATGGGAGATTGAGGGGAAAATCTACAATAAATATAGCATTGGTCAGGTTTATAAAAAGCTTAGTGACAGAGATGTTCCTCAAGTACCTTGGTACCTCTCGGTTTGGAACAAAGGAGGCATCCCACGCCATAGCTTTTTGGCATGGCTTTTCGTTTTAAACCGTTGTCCCACTAAGGATAGACTTCTCAATTGGGGGCTCCAAACAAATCCATCTTGTCTACTTTGCAATCAAGCACCAGAAAGCCGTGATCATCTGTTTTTTGATTGCTCTTTCTCTTGGAGCTTGTGGGGAACGTTAGCTCTTCGTTGTGATATCTTGCCTGAACGTCAATGGGATCGGGTCTTGTCTCTCCTTCAATCTCTTAATAGGCGTTCTCCAAAAGGTATTTTGGCACTTCTTTGTTGGCAAGGGTGTATGTACTGGACCTGGACAGAAAGGAATGCAAGACTGCATCGTAACATTTTTCGATCACACGATAGCATCTCCAGATTGATATATAATCAAGGACAAGATCCTCACCTTTAGGGAGACAAACCCAGCGGTATGTTCTCTTATGTTTTTTTTTTTTTTTTTTTTTTTTTTTTTTTTTTTTTGATTAATCAGGGGTGTCCGGCGGCCGAGACCAACCGACTAAATCCCCAGAGAGCCTCCAACCCGGGTACAGGTGGGTAGGAAATTAAATCCCACCTGGGAGGTGGCCAGCGTGAGTCGAACCCGGGACCGTATTGGGGCCTAAGCTCCCTCAAGTACCACTGGGCCAACTAACGCTGGTTATGTTCTCTTATGTTGCAACAATGGTTTTCTTGACTCCTTTCTCAATTGGACTGTGCATGGTTGAACTGCTCTTCTTCCCTTCCTCTCCGTTGCGGTACTTTGGTTTCACCGACTTATGAAAAATTCTTTCCATCTCTTCTATTTGGCCAATAGTTGTTTGGTTTCTTTTGTTAACTGATGTGGGTTTTCTAACTTTTGGGCTGGGCTAGTAAAACAACTTAAGCTTATGCTTGTAATATTTTTTTTCTCTGTTTTGTTTTAATACGAAAAAAGTTTCAAAAAAAAAGAATATCTCTCACAAGTAGTATCTCATAGTTGTTCCTTGTATATATGTTACAATGGTAGCATTATACTGCTTACACTAGTGAATAATTTCTATCAAGGCTAGGAAACTGAAAGTTACATATAAATCTTCAAATTAAATCTCTAAGCTGTTCATTCCTATTATTATTTTTTCACTCACAGTTTTCAATAGTTTATGTTAGCTTCTTTTTAATCCTTCTTACAAGTTTAGTGACTCCAAGGGAAAACTCTTTGGCTTCTTGGTTATTAACACATTTGATTAGAAAAAGCACAAATTCACTGGAAACTTAATATTTTTATGGATGTGCTAAAAATATTAAAACTAAATTTACCATGAAATAATGTAGTACTAGTAAGTAAGGTTCATTCCACACCAGACAGGTATTTTGAAGAAGAAGACACACATATCACAACACACACACACATTGACCACAGGTCTTGTTATCAAAAAAACACACACACCACACACATTGACCACAGGTCTTGCATCACAAAACCATATGCTTATTACTGGTTTTTATTTAAGGCAGGATTGGACCAAACTGATTCTAGACATCTGAGGTGAAACGAGCGCTTTCCAAAATACTTTTTGCATTACTCAAATCAAATCCATCGCGTCTATGGAACTCTTTAATCTGCAATCACGGGTATATACCTAGATCGTGAATACAATGGACCAACTAACGCATATATAATGAATAGTGTCGAGACTGTATCCAAAGTGTTGATAGTGAAAATGTAGTACCTGGTTATGAGGCAGATCTTTGAACTCTGGAAGAACCAAACGTTGAGTGAACTCAATGTATGAAGCCGGGACTGTTTCACTGACCCCATCTGCAAATTCAACGGCAATCTTCTCCGAGATGGATGACACTTGTAATAGTAGACCATCTTGACTCACTGAAATACATGTTTATTCACATCCAGTCCAATTATATAACGGATAAATAATAGAGCCATTCCAATGAAAAGCCAAAAGTCTTATGATCACGAGGAGAACAAACCTTTGAGAATTCCTCCGTCGTTGTTGAGTTCGAATCCCTTATCTTCTAGATACTCTTTGATGCATTTGATGTCACTGAATTGGTGTTTGAGTCGATGAACAGAAAATGCAAGATGGTTCATCATGTAGCCGTGGATAAGTACCCATGCCGCAAATTCACTCTCTCTGCACCGTTTCATAATAGTTAGATTTTCATCAATAAGTTATTTTGTTAAAGTCTTTTTTGTTAAAATTCTTGGAAATTTTTTGCCGCCCAACTTTTTGAATTTTCTCTCCCAATTTGCTAAACTTTCCCACATCCCAAAATCGTTGAAGTCAAGTATTAAAACCAATCTGCGGCATGGGTACTTTCCAAAGATTACAACAAAATCTTTTGAAGTTAATTGTGCACCTATAGCACTTTTAAGCCTTTTTACTAGATAAGTAATAGTATTTGTTTACCAAACATTATCTTTATCTTTTTTTTCTTAGACATCACTTCTCACCACTAGTGGAGCCAGCATAAGAGCATGATTATTGCAGTTTCTTAGGTGAGTTTCTTAAGGCGTGGGATCCATGAACAATGTAAGAATCGGTTACAAAAACTATAAATTAAGAACCGGTTTTTATGGGTTTCTTACATTGTTCACGGGTCCCACTGACACGTGACGACTCGCGATTGGTTTACTTTAAAAAAGGAAAAGAAAAAAAATGGTTTCTTGCAATAATCATGCTCTAATATATTGTAGGAGTCATTTGCTAAAAATGTATTGTAGGAGTCATTTGCTAAAATAGTTATATAATATTACTCAGGAAAATATGAAAAGGGATGAAAATGGTCAAAGTATACGGCTCCGCCACTGCTTTTCACACAATGTATAGGGAATAGGATTAGAGAGAGAGTTATATACTTGGCAAGTTGCTGGAAGTCGGTGGATGTTGGCTTCTCCCAAATTAAAGACCCCAAAGTACTTGAAAGAACCGCTTGTTTACCTCCTTTCGGTTTTAGATACTTCCTTATTATCTCCTAATTAACAATAACAACCAAGAATATATATCAAGATTCGCAACAATAACATTATGTTTGTGATCATTCGTAATCATACCTGTGATTCAGGACTTAGTTCGTCCACAAGAAGCTCAGCTATAACAAGTCGTGGCAAAGGGCCATTGCATAGACCATGACCATCATCGGGAACGTAAATATCCGGAGGAGAAAACGTGAGAACTCTTAGTTTCTTCGTTGGAAAATCAAGCCCACCTTCAGCTTTGTATCCATAATCCATGAAGAAGCTCGATAAGGATTCTATTCCGTAACCCTCCACCTACGCATACCCAAATAATAATTCATAAAATTGTTTTCTACCAAATCAGGTGTACTGATTTTATCCACTTTGCTTTAAATGATGTGTCAGAATTTATTAAAAGATAACATTTCACTCATTTCGCTATAAATAATTCCGTGGTGACAATTATTTTGAGACAAAATACAAATTTTGTTTTTGGTAAAAATGTTAAAAACACAAAATAAAATTTCGGGAACGAATGACACAATAAGTTATTTTTAATTAATTTGCTGAAAAGCACAAAATAATCTCTAAAAAGAAGTAAAATCTACCGATCGATTCTCTTTTCAATTATCCAAATAAATCTTAAACGATGGATCAATATCGGCATGATCACATGGTAGAATGTAGGAGATACAATAAAGTTTGAGACGAGTTTGCCTCTCATCTAATAGTAACTTTACTAGGCAAGTTCATTGAATCGTATTATACAGCCCGCGGTAATATGTTGTTTATTTAACGGACATCTAATGTATTCAAGGAAGCTATATTTCTTTCATATAAACTTAATAAACATGTAACATGTTCTCTTAGTGTTCAACAATATTACTTGTACACTAAACTATATATTCAACAAAATAACACGTTCATTACTTGACTCCAAGCACATTTGTGGAAAATCAATATCCACACATATTTTCACCAGAGTTACAGACGTACATACCTTAAACGTCTGAAAAGTGAAGTGATCGTAGCAGACCTTCTCGTTGTCCACAGACTGAACAAGCTCCCATATTGTCTTCGCCGTTGGGTTCTTCCTCAGATACGTCTTCAGTATATTCTCAAACACATTCCGAAGAAATGTTTCACTTCCCCCCTGTTTCATGGTAATTATGAATCATCAAAACTTCCTAATAATTATTTTTTTACTTTGAATGAAAAACCCTAATGCTAGGTGTGGTCGGAAAACCCGCATTGAGAAAGAACCTTGAATGATGAAGTGTAGGGAAAGTCGGAGGAACCCATATAGAAAGATCTTTGAGTTATGTCTGAGAAATTGCTTAGTTGTTCTTATTTATATTGTATTTCGTTTAAAAATAATTCTCTATTATTATTGTTTTTTGCTTTTTCTTTGTGTCAACTTGTTTTTTTTTAACAACTCTTTTATTTATATAGAATGTAACATTACAAATAAGATAATAAATATGTAACAAACTGTAAATCTAAAATAAAGAGAATACAGTATAACACATAAAATAAAATGTGAAGAAGCTTCCTTAACCATCTTCTTCGATAATAGAATTTTTCGATGCGATTATGTTCAACAATCAAACAGTCGATGAAATTCCAAGCTTTCCTTTGCAATTCTCTTTGATGTATTACATTGGTCTTATTCCAATTTAGATGTATAGATATTCTTAGGTTTAGAAACTAATATATTGATTCAACCATAAGAAATAAAAATTTAAAACACCAATTTTCGACGATTGTACGAATATCGCCATACAACAAAGAGATAATCTCTTCCACTTCATATTGTTGATTTCTTCTTGACACATTCTATGATATTCCAGTGATATATTTCGATACCAAATATATTGTCTCAAAATATAATTTTTGAAGCATTCTTCTTCGATCGAAAGCAAACTTCTTTTTTGATCTTGAACTCCTCTTACCTATATTGAATCCATGGTGGTTTCTTTGGTGGACGTTGTTTTCATAACAAATTTATTAAAATTTGTTTCAGACACTGAAAATTAAAATTTGTTTCAGATACTGAAAATTCATATAACCACCGAAAACACTTGATTCTTCATTCAATTCAAGTAGATTGGTTGTCTTGCCATTGATTATGGCCAAAATAGCCATACCGGAGATTATAGCAACGAATTGGAGAAAATAATCCAATACGTTACAAGTAGAATTGAAAAACTTCTCAACTAGAGAGAAGACAAATGATACATAATTACCGTGAGACTCCATTGACGCAATTATTTATGCCTGGGCCTACAGAAAATTGGACAATCGTCTCGAAACGCCATTAACCGCTCTCACAGAGTGACTAATTAATTCTCATGTTTTTTTTTTGTCAACTTGTTTTTTGTTTGTTTTGTAAACGATACATTGACACTATTATTTGTTTTGTATTTTTTTTTTACTATTCAAATCATTGCTGAACACATGATTCACGTTATGGGCAGGTTGTAGTAGATTTTTTCTTTGAAAAGGACAGGTTGTAGTAGATACTACCACATATTTTACTAAAATAAAAAGAAGGGCTGGTTGTAGTAGATACTACCACATATTTTACGAAACAAAATTTAGCCTATCAAATAGATTCAGCTGGATACGCTGTCTCTCTACATCTCTTTTTGTTTTCTATCGTCTAAAAAGTTTTAACTTTCAAGCCGCTACACCACTCCTTTTATTCTTCTCTCGCCTTCTCCAATTTTCTCATACACATGGAATGAGAAAATGGTCAATTCTAACCTCAATAATTTTTATTGTGCATTTTACTACCCAGACTTTGTTACAGTTGTTATTTCATCCCAAACTAACATTTTGTTGGGTTTTTCTCCTTAAGTCCAAAACAAATTAAATCACAATTAACCTTAGCCTAAGAAGAAGAAAAATCTAGAGAAAAATGGAGAAAGATGAAGAATTGTGTAGAAAAAGAAGTGTGTGGAAATGGATGTGTGTAGAAAAAGAAGTGTGTAGAAATGGATGTGTGTAGAAAAAGAAGTGTGTAGAAGTTATTGTAGTTAGCTTCTCACTAATATAAATAGAGGTGCTTAGCACCATTTGTAACCATCAAGAAAAAAGAAAAACAAGAGAGAAACCACTTGTGATAGAGAGTTTCTTAAAATTTCATCTTTGTAGTAAATCTCTTTCCTAAATATTAAGAGTCTTCTTCTTAAACTCTTAGTTGTCTAAATCCCATCATCATCTCACGAAGAATATTAGGTAATTTTCCCAACAAGTGGTATCAGAGCTAGGCTCAAACATATCCTCAAGATCCCGTGTGATTCAAGATGGAGGCTACCGTTACCGTTGAAGGTGATATGTTCAAAATCACGACAGACAACTACTCTTATTGGAAACCGATGATGGAAGACCACCTTTATTGTAAGGATTTACACGATCTCATCATCATGAAGGAGAAACCAGAAGAAAAGGATGACAATACATGGGAAATACTAAACCGAAAGGCGGTTGCTGAAATCCGTAAGTACATTGACCGATTTCTCTTTGAACATGTCTCTACCTATACAAATGCTTTTGAATCATAGAATCAAGCTTTGTCCATAATTCATAAGCATTTGTATAGGTAGAGACATGTTCAAAGAAAGATCGGTTAATGTACTTATGGATTACAGCAACCACCTTTCGGTTTAGTATTTTCCATGTATTGTCACCCTTTCCTTCCGGCTTCTCCTTCATGATGATGGGTTCGTATAAATCCTTACAATAAAGGTGGTCTTCCATCATCGGTTTCCAATAAGAGTAGTTGTCTGTCGTGAGTTTGAACATATCACATTCAACGGTAACGGTAGCCTCCATCTTGAATCACACGGGATCTTGAGGATATGTTTGAGTCTAGCTCTGATACCACTGTTGGGAAAATTACCTAATATTCTTCGTTAGATGAAGATGGGATTTAGACAACTAAGAGTTTAAGAAGAAGACTCTTAATATTTAGGAAAGGGATTTACTACAAAGATGAAATTTTAGAAAACTCTCTCTTACAATTGGTTTCTCTCTTGTTTTTCTTTTTTCTTGATGGTTACAAATGGTGCTAAGCACCTCTATTTATACTAGTGAGAAGCTAACTACAACAACTTCTACACACTTCTTTTTCTACACACATCCATTTCCACACACTTCTTTTTCTACACACTTATTCATCTTTCTCCATTTTTCTCTAGATTTTTCTTCTTCTTGGGTTAAAGTTAATTGTGATTTAATTTGTTTGGGGCTTAAAGAGGAAAACCCAACACATTTATTTCAAATAAACTATTTAAGCTATCAAATTTAAATCAAAATTAATTTTGACCGAGATGATATAGGTCAACTATCTATAAATACCCAAAAACAAAATAAAACCAAAAACCCAAAAGATCTATAAATACCCAGAAACCTATAAATATTAAAAAAACTCCAAAAAATATAAATACCTAAAAACTCAAAATATACTTGAAACGGAAAATCTTTAAATACTCAAAAAATATATTCAAATAACCAGAAATTTTAAATATATTTAATATCAAAATATACACAAAACCTCAAATATATAAGAAAAAAAAAAAAAGACTGAGATCTTAAATCATATTGTGATACCAAAAGAATAAGTAATAATTAGATTATTAATGTATTTGAATAAAATATCTAGATGTGAACCTAAGTAATTTATTCTCAGGATTTCGGGCATCATTTATGTTCTTGTCCCTAACAAAAACTGATTGTTTACTCAAATTATAAAAAGATTATATATGTTAGATGTTTTTATGTATTGCATTATATTTTTTTTGTATTTCCAATTTTTCATTTTGGAGTTTCAGATATAGTTTTGTTTTTAATATATTTTTGGCATGTTGGATATTTATATTTTATCACAGTTTTTGGGTATATTTTGATTTTGTGTATATTTTTAGCACTAAAGTTTTTGAGTTATCCTAATGTTTTTTTGACATTTATAAATGGTTTATTAATATTATTTCGGTCAAAGTTGATTTGGATTGAAATTGATAATTCATACAGATTATTTGAAATAATTGTTAGTTTGAAATGAAATAGGCATGATGACAAAGTTTATGTAGAAAAAGGCACGACAAAAAATGTTAAGGTTGGAATTGATCCTTTTCCACACCCAACATCCTTAACCGAATTTTCGTCATATCTCCTCCTACTCAAAAGATTATATGTCTGCCATTTCGTCTCAGTGCAGAGGACGAGCTCTCCTATCGAAAACGATGAGACTTCTAACACCACAAAGAAAACCACTACAGATTCTATAGACAACCACAGAGAAAACCACTAATATTTACTTTAGATGATTATTGAATATGATATCCCGACTATTTAATGAATATACAATCTACACATTAGAAGCCGGTTATGGGTTATGTTATTTGGTTTTATTAATCCTGTCCTGGAAAATGGCAAATGATAATAAGAAAATGTCTTGCCAATTACGTTTGATTCAAGATAGGGGTATCAACAAATATTACTGGCTATTGTATCTAATATGCGGAAATGCTATTTTAACCCTTATAATACTAAGTTATGATTGTATTTAATGTATATTCACCTATATATAGCCTTAGTCCTCATCATAAGATTCACTTTCTGACACTGTAATTTTGATATCACTGCCCCAGAAAATCTATCAGTGTTTTCTTCCCTTTCACCCGCTTAGTGTTTAATGTATATTCACTTATCTATAGCCTTGTGTTGTACATGTCCTTCTTGTGCCCAAAAAGAATGGATCTTGGCGGATGTGTGAGAACTGCCGCGCCATCAACAACATCACGGTAAAGTATAGGCATCCAATCTTAGGCTTGATGACATGCTTGATGAATTGCATGGTTCCTCTGTTTTCTCTAAAAATAGATTTGAAAAGTGGCTACCACCAAACTCGCATGAAAGAAGATGATGAATGGAAAACTGCATTCAAAACAAAACTAAGATTGTATGAATGGCTTGTCATGCCTTTTGATCTCACTAATGCACCTAATTACATTCATGCATTTGATGAATCATATCTTGCGATCATTATTTGGTAATTTTTGTTGTTGTCTACTTTGATGACATACTTATCTACAGTAAGAGTCTTGATGATCATAAGATGCATTTGAAATATGTTCTAGAAATCCTTAGGAAAGAACACTTGTTTGATAATCTTGCTAATTGCTCTTTTGGAACATATCATGTGGTCTTCTTAGGTTTTGTTGTAGGTGAAGATGGACTCATAATGGACGAAGAGAAAATCAAAGCCATCCGAGATTGGCCTAGTCCAACAACCATGGGAGAAGTGAGGAGGTTTCACGGACTTGCTGGGTTCTACCGACGGTTTGTCCCAAACTTCAGCACTATAGTAGCTCCACTCACTGAGGTGATCAAAAAGAATGTTGGGTTCAAGTGGGAACAAGCTCAAAAAGAGGCATTTCAAAGTCTAAAAGGGAACTTAACTCAAGCTCCTTTACTTATGCTTCCTGATTTTTCTAAAACTTTTGAGATCGAATGTGATGCTTCGGGTGTTGGTATTGGTATTGGTGATGTCTTGATGCAGAATAGAAGACCCATTGCTTATTTCAGTGAGAAACTTGGAGGAGCCACACTCAACTACCCCACTTACGACCATGAGTTGTACGCTTTGGTGCGGACTCTTCAGACTTGGCAATACTATCTCTGGCCAAAGGAGTTCATGATCCACACTGATCACCAATAATTGAGACACCTCAAGGGCCAGCAAAAGCTAAACAAAAGGCACGCACATTGGATCGAGTTCACTGAGACCTTTACTTATGTGATCAAGTACAAACAAGGTAAGGAAAATGTGGTGGCCGATGCCTTGTCTAGAAGGTACACTCTTCTCTCAACTCTAGAAACAAAGTTGCTTGTATTTGAATTTATCAAAGATTTGTATGCAACTTATCCAGATTTGAAAGAGATTTTTAGAAAATGCTCCAAGACTGCTTATGGGAAGAACTATAAAGTATTTGATTTCCTATTATATGATAACCGTTTGCGTGTGCCCCAATGTTCTTTGAGAGAGTTGTTTGTCAGGAAATCACATGGAGGAGGTCTTATGGGACATTTCAAAATTAAGAAGACATACAAGGTGGTGTATGAGCATTTTTATTGGCCAAGCTTGATGAAGGATGTAGAGAGGATATGCAGCCGATGTGTGGTTTGCAAGAAAGCCAAATCCAAAGTGCAAAACCAAGGTTTGTATTCAGCTTTACCCATTCCATTTCATCCTTGGGTCGATATATCTATGGATTTTGTTCTTGGTTTGCCTAAGACTAAGTCTGATCAAGATTCTATCTTTGTGATGGTTGATAGATTTTCGAAAATGGCTCATTTCATACCTTGTCATAAAACTGATGATGTCGTGCATGTTGTTGAGTTGTTCTTTAAAGATGTTGTTAGGTTACACGGAATGCCTAGAACCATTGTTTCTGATAGAGATGCTAAGTTCCTTATCTTTTTTCCGTGCAGATGATCTAGATTTGCCGACAAATCATTTTGAAGAGGAAGGAAATTATGCACCCAGGACGTGGAACCAGCCCAGCATGGTGATCAGGACGATAAGATCAGTTCAATCGAGGTTCACCCGTCCAACCGTACCAGATCAACGAACCGACCCGCGTACAGAATCGACCCGCGTACATCCGGAAATGACCTAAGGCTGGAACCACGACCTAATAACCGAATTGACTGTCCCACATCCAGTCTTTCTCGACCCATTTGACAGTCTAAGACCAACAGTCGAGGCAGAACTCAAGATCAACGAGTGGAACCTGATTCAGGACACAACACTTCACTTATGACCCGTTTGGTATGTACTGCATGCCCTGATGGTCGTGAACATGACCTTTCCGACCAGATTGATGATTTTATAATGATCAATCATTCTAAACTCTCTAAAGCAAGGATATTTAAGCTCTCTGAAGATTTGGGTCGACTAAAGTTGCCATCCGTTCATGAAAGTTCATCGATCACCCACGCAGACATCCCACAGTACGTCATGCTCCTTACCGCAGTGCACCCATCTGGTTCGGATGGACCTGGACAGTAGGCGAAGAGTCATTTGTAGACTAGGCTTGATTCGGATGAACCTGGACGGTAGACCAAGGGTCATTTCGACCAGAACATGAACCAAAAAGTCATTTGACCATTTTTAGTCTTTGTTGCTTTTTCTAGGTGTGTTTTTCTACAAAATTCTAAGTTTTTCCATATGCCTTTGCTACTATAGATATGTATTCCTTCTTCAGCAATAAATCAATCGATTATCTTCTTAGTTTTTAGTTCATTCTCTTTGTTCTTTGCTTAGAACATTTATGTTTCTTGGTGAGATTATCTCTGAGTAAACAAACATTCGATCGTTGGACTTGTGCGTCACATCAAGCAACATTAAATCTCTGGTAGTACCAAGAGACTTTCCGCACCTCTTGTGTCACCCTTCAATCCACCAGTTCTCCCTTTTTGGCGAGTTCATATCCTTCAAACCATTTGAATGATCATGTCCAACCTGAACAAGAAACCACCTATCCCGAAGGAACACACCATCAAAGGAAAACTTTCCTTTGCAGTGAACAGCCTGATCCCAAAGAAACCATCCACGTATGATGCTTGCAAGTTTTGATATTTTCACCAACAAAAATATCACTCCACAGAGGAATATCGAGTTGTACTAAGAAATAAGAACAATAAAGAGGAGAAACGAAAACGTCTCCGAAAAAGAGGAAGTCTTGTTAACCCAAAAAACAATTTCAAAACCAAAAACTCTTTCGTGAAAAATAATCGAGAAATCGAGGAGGAGCCACCAAGTTCAACTCCACCAGACCTGAAAAAGAGTCTATATGATCCTCTACGGAATACATCGACACTGACAGAGCCAAAAACGCCGATGAACCGAATCTTGATCCCACCTCGCACATTGCAAAAAACGAATGCAACCAAATGTTCTACCAAAAGACCTGCTAAGGTTGACGCACCGACCTCCAGCCTCACCTTGCAAGCTGGTGGAAACAAAGCAGTTCAACATCTCGAAGAATAGACAAGAAAGAAAAAATCAACTCCAGTTCAATCTCTCACCTCGAAAAGACGAACGCCACCTTACTATTTGAAAAAATTCATAAAACAAGACTGAGCTCGACAACAATATAAAGTTTGGGATTTAAAAAAAAAACAATTTCTCGTACAACATAAAAAAAATAATATGTATCACAAAGACATCACATCGTCCTATGATCTCGGGCTGTTTGGGGCCCGTGATACTACCCACTCCCCACCCCCCAAAGAAATGAACCGACTTCATTTATTTGGGTTCTAATTTTCGTAATTAAGTTAATTCAATAAAAAGGTTTCAAAGAAGAGCTGAAAAACAACTTAGGAAAAAGAGAACCAATGACCGGATCTTACCACAAAATAACCTTTCATGAACACAAGACTATCGACCTATACAAGCCTCACGAAGACACTTTGATCATATGTTTAGATGTTAGAGGATGTAAACTCTCACAAGTAGTAGTCAACACCGAAAGCTCAGCCGATGTCCTTTTCTAGGACACATTCAAATGAATGTCCACACCAACTCATTATTAAAGAAGAATTAATACCACTGATAGGTTTCGCCGCCAAAGCGACCTACTCTATTGGATCCATCGAATTAGCCGTAACCACATGATGTGTTTGAAGAATCTTTTACTTCCTCGTACTAGATCGGCCAGCTCCTTCCAATGTCATATTCGGCAGTCCATGGCTTTATAGCATTAAGATTGTGCCGTCAACCTATCATCAATGCCTAAATTCCCATCTCCGGAAGGTATCAAGACCATCCATGTAATTCAAAAGACTTCAAAGACATGCTATATGACCAGCTTTATAGACATTGAATCATCATCTATGAAATATATCTAATATACCACATGTTGAGATAACATTAAGCCTGAAATCTCAACCTACGATAGCGAATAATAAAAATACGCTCTATCACGCAACAACCAAACAAAATTACGACGTCATAACCGGATGAGAAAATAATAAAAATATGTTAGGCTTGATGCCTCGATAAGAGTACACAGACAACTCAAGCTCGAGCACAACCTCCTCCCCACAAATAAAACCTTTGCCCAAAACCAAGTTAAGAACGAACCTTTCCAAGTATAGTCTAGCTCTAGTTCCCATGCGGGAAGTCACTTAAACCAAAGCAGGTCAAACATCCGACAAAAAAAATAATTACGCCTCGATATTCAACTCAAGAAGACTCATGACCCCTATAAATTCTTCAAAAACGACAAGCCTTTCCTATTTGAATTCGGGGGAACTTCTGATAGAGACGCCCAAGACTCATGCTTCACCATCTCTCATGTTTCCACCACCTCCTCCCCCTCCTCCCCTCCCCATCGATTTCAATGTTGAACAACCGCATAAGAAAAGGAGTTGTAAAACCAATCTTGGCATACATTCCCTACTGCATTGGCGAAAAACTCGGGCTCTACAAGTCCCTCATGGATCATATCTACAACTACCTCCACAACAAGCTGGAAGCGTAAATACGCTCTTCTCAGCTGTGACTTACACCAGTCGAGCGTAGAGGAAGAAGCCAAGTACAAAAAAAAAGTTTGTAAATTTTATAAATGTAGTTGTCAACATCTAATAAAACACTGAGTTCAATAAAACCTCTGACTTGGAAATTCTCGCTATATCAAATAGCACAATTATTTACTAATCTAAGGCCGTGATTAAGCTCAAGACGTATTTAATTACACAAGTCGAAATAAGAACATTTAATAATATTTCAGAATTGAGATCGACATGTCATCGGATATTATGAACTAAACGATCCAGGCTTCGATAAAATATATATCGAGCTCAACAATCAACTCGAAGTAGATATGTCGAATATAACTTATCAAGATTAAATCAATCTATCACCTTGATAAGATGACCTAAAATTTGTTGAAATATATGTCAAACTCAATTATTCTCAAAAACAAGTATGTTAAGACTCGAAAATATATTTAAGGATTATCAAAAAGCAAGAAAAGTCCAAAACATGTGATTACAATTACTCATTTGAAATTTAAAACACAAAAGAAAGCCAAAGAAATTTGTGACCTCGCATTGTCCTTAAACCTTGGCATCCTAAGCTCGATCATGCGCCTCAATAGGCTGATTCACGACCTCGACATGACGTACCATATCCAAAGCACCAGAGGGACCAAGGGTACTTCCAAACTCGTTGACACCAGAAGGCACCTTCATGAAAGAATCTTCGGGGAACCTCCTCAGAAACCTAGGGAGCTCAAGCTTCCCAATGGAAAATTAGACAATTCAACAACATTCAACTCAGCACCGAGTTCGATTCCCTTAGCTTAGAGATGAGGGAGCTCATCTGACACCAGCAAATCATTTTCTACAATCTCTTTGATGATATCGATATTAGCAATGATTTCTTGGAGACGAATCTCATAGTCAACCACGAGATTTTTCCTCTCCAACATCTCACTTAATGAGCCAAGCACACCTAAGTAGTCGGAGGTTAAGATCCTTCTTAGCCTCATAAGAAGCCGAACACTGGTCCGCAGCATGTTTGGATGTTAAACCCTCGATCTATCTTTCTAGCAAAGAGACCATCCCGAGAGCAGCTTTCCTTTCATTTCCGACCACTCGAAATTGGGATTCATGAGAACTCATCCAGTCTCCTAGCTTCTCTGCAACTGTCAGTTGGATTATCATGGCTTGCTCCTTCTCCTAAGCTAGTTTCAAGCTCAGATTTTGCTCTCTAACGAAATTTTTAACCTTTCTGAGCTCGTCAGCATGAGGGGTGTCCTTCAAACGTTATTCCAACGTTGCAGAAAACTCGTGTTTGCCTCTAAAGCATGAAACCGAATCTTCTTTAAAGAGGCGGAGAAAGAGATAAACATAGATTCAGGCCTACAATGAGAATCTCATACCTTAGTATGTGAAACCACCATTCTCACATAAGCATCATGATCAAACATGTTACGAAAGGATGGAAGATGACACTCCGCCCGCTTGAAATGTCTCATTAAAGGAGAAACACCATGCTCCCTCGATTCTGGTTTCTTTCAGGGGGATAATCACACTCGTCGGAAGCAGTTGTACTTGTTGGTTTCATGCCTGACACACTGGTCGAAAAAACGTCTCTGCGGTTGATGGCGTTGATACGATCATCGGTTGCTTGAGAATCGATAGGAAGATGAGTCTCTTCCCTTAGAACTTCGGTCAAGGCATCATTGACACGCTATGTAGATCATGCTGGATCCTTTCACACCTGCATACGCACACACATACATCGATTCCACATCGAGATCTCTTTCAAAGACATCAACCTCATTTAGTTCTTTGTTCTTAGCATTTACGTTTTGATTCTTGTTTATCATTATGTGATTTTGTAACTCGAGTATCAGTTCATTCCATTTTTTTTTCAAATTAAACATAATTATATCATTGTTGTATTAAGGATCTTTGTGCACAAAAGTTCTTTTCTCAAATTTACAAATACAAACATTCTCAAATACTTAGTGTGAATTTTAGAATTCATACACTTTTTTTCAAATAGGATTGCACCAAACCAAAGTGGTGATTCTAAACATCTGAAGTAAATCGAGAGCTTTCCAAAATGTTGTCCGCGTTATTGAGTGCAAAATCTTCACGTCTATGAAACTCTTTAATCTGCAACCAAAGGGTATTATATGTATATAGATCCTGGACATAAGGATTATGATTATAAGAAGATGACTACCATCCAAGCAAAACCATTATGGATTAGGGGCGGATCTACAACTATATTTAACCGAGGGCATATAAAATTGTTCACTATATTTCCTAGTTTGATAGGGAACACTGTCATTGATTAACATTAATTGCTTAAAATGAAGAATAAGACTGGGGCACGTGACCCCATACAGTCTTTACTAGTTCGCCCCTGTTACGGATCCCTTTTGTATTTATTTTTATATATGTAATAAACAAATTAAAATCCTAAAAATACAATTTGTGAAAAATTCGTTATGCTCATGTGCACTATCATCTCATCCTTTATGTAGCGTACCTGATCATGAGGCAGATCTTTGAACTGTGGCAAAACGAGACGTTCAGTGAATTCAATGTATGAAGCAGGGACCAATTTGACTACACCATCTGAAAATTCTACCGGAAGCTGCTCCGAGAGTGACGACACTTGTAGCAATAGCCCATCAGTACTCACTGAGATTAATCAACAATTCAATCAATGGTGAGATTTTGTTTATACACATATGTAGATAACTAACCTTTGAGTACTCCTCCGTCCTGGTTGAGATCAAATCCATTTTCCTCAAGATAATGTATGATGCAGTTGATGTCACTGAAACGGTGTTTAAGTCGATGAACAGCAAAGGCCAAATGGTTCATTGTGTAGCCGTTGATAAACGCCCAAGCCGCCAGTTCGTTTTCACTTCAGCGTTCACAACATGTAATTATTTAATTGAAATCAGTATGTAATAATTGTTAAAGAGATGATTTAGAGAGTGTGTAATATATACTCGGCAATTTGCTTAAATTCGCTCCATGTTGGCTTCTCCCATATTAAAGACCCAAGAATACTTGACAGAAGAGCTTGCTTGCCTCCTTCTGGCTTCAGATACTTCCTTATTATCTCCTGATTAACATTGAATAATTTAGAAGTAACCAACAAAGAAACACCTAATAATAACGAGTGATTGGGTGGGATGATAATATTTTGGAAGCAAATTAAATGAATGACAATGATGTGACTTAAATATACTTTTAATGATAATACCTTTCATTTCACCATCACGGAAAGTGTGATTGTTTATATAGCATGTTACTTTTAAGTTTTAACCCAAACATTAAGTTTTTATTTGATAAGTAACCATAACATTAAGTTTATGTGGGCGTTTAACTAATTTAATGGATGTTAGGGTATAAATTAAACAGTATGAAATATCAAATTCAATAATAGTAGATTTTAAACGAATTTTTAAAATTTATGATCGAATAACACTAGATTTGTCATTCTAATAAAAATTACTTAAAACTTTCGGTTGAATACACTCCCCCCCCCTCCTATATGAAAACTAACATGATACTGAAACAATTATTTCCCATAACAGTTAAATTAACTGCAAAAGGGTTAAGTAAAATTTATTTTGACACTATTTGAGAGTAGTACGTTACATGATTTTTCTCTAATAGCTTATTTTACAATTATTGCGATTTATAAAAATCTCTAAATAATAAACTTTCCCTTTTAAATATGTGTTTGCGAGATCATTCATACCTGTGATGCCGGGCTTAATTCGTCCACAAGAATTTCACCCATAACAAGTCGGGGTAAGGGTCCATTGCTTAGGCCATGGCCATCCTCAGGGATCTTAATATCGGGAGGAGAAAACCAGAGACCTCGCAAGTTCTTCTTTGGAAAATCAAGGCCACCTCCTATTTTATATCCATTATCCATGAAGAAACTTGACATGGAGTCTATTCCATAACCATCGACCTATCCATACAAAAAAAAGAATATTACGAGATTCATTTTATAAGAATTTTGTTTCAAACTAGTTTTCGTGCTTTTACGTTTAAATGTTAAATAGGATTATATATTCCCAAATTCAACTCAAAAGAAAGTTTTCATTTTCTAAAGTAAACGTTCTTCCATTTTAAGTGTTTTAGCAAGAAGATTAGAACACTTTTATCGAGAGTCTCTAAGGAAAGCTTTTCAATAATAAAAAATGAAAAAGAAAAAATAAGAAAGCGAAGACAAAAGCAGAAGAGAGGAGAAACATAGCTCGTATGAACTCTGACACTCTGTATGAACTTTGAGAAACCAAAATGACAATATCTTCCATCTAAAACATCAATTTATTTTAAAAAATAAATATAATTGTGTAATTGTGTAATTAAAATATAACCATTTTTTGTTGAAAAAATAAATATAACGTTTTTTTTGTTGGTGAAATTTTTGTAAGTCTATCAGCAATAAGGATGTCCTTATAGCTATTAACAGCTCTTTGTTAATTTTCTTCTATTAGGT
Source organism: Moricandia arvensis (assembly GCA_905132765.1). NCBI lineage: Eukaryota > Viridiplantae > Streptophyta > Magnoliopsida > Brassicales > Brassicaceae > Moricandia > Moricandia arvensis. The sequence continues at coordinate 25,443 of CAJHQP010001006.1, forward strand.
GACTAGATTAAATAAACTTCAACCTATTACTTTTCCTTTTATTCCACGTTATATCAACATATAGGTGGACTTTTTGACTAAGTTACATTTGCGATCGCTTGAAATCCATATTGATGATCATTTTCACTATGGTTACTTGTGGAACCCAAAAAAAGATTTACGAATTTTTACTAAAACATCGTAGAAACGTAAAAAAAATTTGTGATGCTATTTAGTTAATGTAATATCTTTTTTCTTTGTAATAAAAACTCCAAATCCTATATATAACAAGGGATTTTATAAAGGGCAAATCTTCCAAATAACCCTTTTTGAAGTTTTTGTCACAAAAATAATCCTTAAAAACAAAAATGACAAATCTAGTCTTTTTTTATTTTTATTTTTTTTTTCAATTTTGAAACTTCACCACCAAAACCCTACCCCATAACTCTAAACCATAAGTCTAGATTACTTAACTCAAGGGTTAACAAAATGACTAATATACATTTATACCTCTTAGGTTAACTAATCTAGACTTAGAGTTTAGAGTTATGGGGTGGGGTTTTGGGAGTGAGATTTAAAATTGAAAAAAAATAATCTAAAAATTAATTTTTTGAAAATAAAAAAAGACTAGATTTGTCATTTTTGTTCTTGAGAATTATTTTTGTGACAAAAACTTTTATAGGGTTATGTTAGGATATTTCTCTTCTATAAACTATATAGAGAATACCTTAAGTGTCATGAAAGTGAAGTGATCGTAGCAAATCTTCTCGTTGTCCACCGACTGAACTAGTTCCCATATCCTTTTCGTTGTTGGGTTCTTCTTCAAGTACGTCTCTAATATATTTTCAAACACATTCCGAAGAAATAATTCGCTTCCTCCCTGCATATAAACGATGGATCATATATTAGATAGTATATAAATGCTATCTTCTTTTTTCAAATTTTAGATGAATCAAGAACCTTAAAAGATGAAGTGGGAGGCAAGTCGAGAGAATCCATGTTGAGGAAATCCTTGACTTTGTGAATGAGAAACACAGTTTTGCGTGATTATTCATATTTATAAACATATTTATATGCGAGGAAAAGGAGTCATGATGTCCATTACCAGGGAGGATTGTTGATATTTTATTGGGCATGCTGAGATTATGCACGTCTTTCTTTTACACAATAAAATATATAAAATCATTCAACGAATCCTCTTTATTAGATTATGCACGTCTTTCTTTTACTTATTAATAGAAAAATTAGAAATGATACACGAGATTTTAGTGTTCATATAATTAGACTAATGCACGAGATTTTCTTTACCAATGAAAAAATGAGCTCCACCACTATGATCTATGACGAGATAATATTATTTTTTATTGGATAGGGTGGGATTAAAATTATGTAAAGCCATTCAACGAATCCTCCTCATCAGATTATGCACTTCTTTTGTTGATTTATTGACACAAATATTTAGACATGATACACGTGATTTTCTTTACCGACCTCATTAGTATTTTTTTTTAGGTATGAACTCATTAGTATTAGCACCCAGTTAAAAGTTTCTTATTGCTAAATCCACCTTAGTGAAACGGATTGGTGATCTGAATCGATCGGAACGACCAGTTAACCAATACAACTTCTTCCTTCTAGGTTAAATAACCGTATATATCAGGGCCGGATATATGAATCTTGGTCGGGTTTCATTATCTTCGCCAAGTAAAATTTTGGGGTCTCAAAGCCCAAGATATATTATTGATAATGTTGTGTGGGTCTGTCAAACTTGTTTATGCTCAAGTAAGCTTTGTGAAACGGAAAGTAAATATAAATTGGAAATAGCTCATTTAGCTTAATTGATATGCAAAAACAAAAGAGAAAGAAGAAACTCTAATTTGTCACCAAGAGTAAATAGACTTGATTCTATCATTCAAATGAGAAAGGAGAGAATAGCTTTGTTGTCCTTGTTTTGACCGTGATTCAACATAATATATAGGCCGAGGAAGAGACACAAAATTTGATCACCAAGACTTCCTAAACTTGATCAGCAAGCTAAGGTAATGATGAGGCCCAACATGGCCCAATACAGTCATCATTCTTGTACACAATTCCATATGATATCATTGGAAGATTATAAGTGTTTCGTTTTGACATAATTAGCACTGGTCGGATTCAGTAGTGCGACGGGCGTTATCACTTCTGCAAAATTCTTGAGCACGTTAGTTCGATTCTATCTCCTCGGAAAGAATTGAGAAAATGCTCACTGGACCCCATATGAATATATGAATCTTGATTAAATTTCATTTTAATTACAATGATACTCTAGGTGTATATCCAGTGAAGGATTGTAGAAGTGGACCCTGTTGTGATTGGTGCTTGATTGTGCCATTTGGATGGATGGCTTCTCATAAATTCTTGTATGAGTTTTCCAAATCTCGTGGGATATGATTGCGGGATGCCAAATTGGTACAACGTTGTGTGAGAGGGTGCCAAGCAAAGCATTGTAAATCATTCAGTCCTAGCGTTTTTCACATGATAAATATAGGGTTGGGCTTATACGTTCAATAAAGATCGTTTTTATGGTGTTGTGCAGGCCTGTGTTATTAACAAAAGTGTTGAGTTCCTGAACCTCTAGAAGTGCACGAACATGTAGTCTCCAAGTGAGATAGTTGTTAGGTATTAACGTGGTATTTATTCGTCATGTTGAACGTCAAGAAGGGATTTTGAATTTGTGCTGATGTACACATGGTTAGAGTCTTAGATCACAATGCAAGTGGTAGGGAGACTCAAGTTAACATATGAAACTTCTAAGATATTTTGTGTGATTTGGTGAAATGATTGTTTTCCATTTGAGGTGTTTACTAGTGAGCATACACATGATTACAATATACTCCCTCCATCACGGAAAGATCCATGTCTTAAGAAAAAAAATTGTTTCAAAAAGTTACATTTTTACATGTTCAATGCATTAGTTAATGATAAAATGCAATTTTCAAAGTATTTATTATAATTTTATTGGTTAAAAGTTATAGAGAATAGTTAACTACGGAAAATAAAACATTGGTAAGTAAAATTTTATATGTTTTCTTAATAATTGTGAAAACACTAAAACATACATATTTTGGAACAGAGGGCGCATGAGATTAAATTATAAATTATCATAACTTTACAAGATATTAGAAGTTTGGACTAACAATTTTGTGTTGAATCGAAAATTAATACACAAACCAAATCACATTCACACAAACAAACTATTACAACTGAAAACAGATTAAAATCCCAACAAATATTACAAACCATATTCGTGGACCATGTGATCCATTTTACTTATTGATATCAATAATACCATCACGAGATGTAATTAAAAGGTCTAGCAAACACACTCACACATTTCTAAACATATTGCGTACAAGCACATACATGCACAAATTTGACATACTGAGCTAAACAAAACAAGTTCGGTTCTTGACTTATGTTGCAAAACGTGTGCTTTCCATTACGTGATTGGCACTATCGAGTTCAAAGGCTTCACGTCTATGACATTCTTTGATCTGCATCATAACGGGAATTGAAAAAGTGTAAATATTAAAAGAAAGCAATTAATGTGAGTTGTCCTTTTTTTCTTTCTGTTACCTCGTCACTCGGTGTATCTTTGAACTGTGGAAGAACTAGACGTTCAGTGAACTCAATGTATGAAGCAGGGATTATTTCAGTTACTCCATCTGCAAATTCAACCGCAAGCCTTTCGGAGATGGAGGAGATTTGTAACAGTAGACCATCTTGACTCACTAAGGGGGAATAAAAAAACAGAGAAAAAATTGCAAATTTACATATGTAAAACAGAGATACTCTACGATATCACCAAATTTTTTTTTGTCACAAAAATCATTTCTAACAAAAAAAAATGACCAAAAGATGTTTTATTAAATGATATAAATATACACTTATACCAATAAAATTAATTAATTTAGATTTAGGGTTTAGAGTTATAAGGTAGAATTTTGAGGATGATTTTTAAAAAAAATAAAATAAAACATAAATATTAAAAAATTAAAATAAAAAGGATTATTTTAATCATTTTTTTAATAACTATATTAGTGATAAAACTTTAAAATACTATTTGAGATAATTGATCTATGTAAAATGAGAAATGGGTCAAGATAATACCATAATTTTAAAAAAAAATTATTAGGATCAGTGTGTATGTGGATATGAAATATCATGAGGGAAATAAGTAAAAGAAACCTTTGAGAATTCCTCCGTCACTGTTGAGTTTTAATCCCTTTTCTTCAAGATAGTCTTTGATACATTTGATGTCCTTGAAACGATGTTTGAATCGATGAACCGCAAAAGCAAGATGGTTCATTGTATAGCCGTGGATAAGTGTCCATGCCGCAAATTCGCTTTCTCTTTACATTCCAAGATTACATTAGATCTAACTATCGAGTTTTATAATTAAAGATATATGATTACTGATCAGAAGGTTATAACATTTACTTGGCGAGTTGCGTGAAGTCGGTCCATGTAGGCTTCTCCCAAATTAAAGACCCTAACGTACTTGAAAGAACGGCTTGCTTACCACCTTGTGGCTTCAAATACTTCCTTATTATTCCCTACTAGCCATAGATTAGGGAGAATGCGAAATTAGATATGTTAAATGACTTATTATAACAACAACCTTTATGCACTAGTACCTGTGACTCAAGGCTTAGTTCGTCCACAAGAACCTCAGCTATAACAAGCCGCGGCAAAGGACCGTTGGCTAGACCGTGACCATCATTAGGGACTTGAACATCCGGTGGAGAAAACCAGAGAACTCGTAATTTCTTCTTTGGGAAATCAAGTCCACCTCCAATTTTATATCCATAATCCATGAAGAAACTCGACAAGGAATCTATTCCATAACCATCTACCTAAAAAACATACTGTGTAAATTACATACCCCAAATAAATAGAAAATAAAAATCATTTTTTCACAATAAGTTTCACTAAATTTTATTTTAACTGGCTTTAAGTTTCACCAAATCTTGAAGGGTATTATTGGTACCTTAAGTGTCCTGAAAGTGAAGTGGTCATAGCAGATCTTCTCATCGTCCACGGACTGAACAAGCTCCCATATTGTCTTCGCCGTTGGGTTCTTCCTCAGATACGTCTTCAGTATATTCTCAAACACATTCCGAAGAAATGTTTCACTTCCTCCCTGTTGCAAGGTAATTATATATTATGGTCATGATAATTTCTTTATTTTATAGAAATCAAAGTTGAAAAACAAACCTTGAATGATGAAGCGTGAGGCAAGTCGAGAGAACCCATGCGGAAAGATCCTTAAGCTGTGTATGAGAAACAGCTTTGCTTTGAGTGCTCTTATATAATATCCTAGTAAACCATTACCATATCTCAAAAGAGAAATAATATTTTACCTTAGAACATCTCTAAAAGACACTATATAATTTGTAATATGAAATATTTTGGTCTTTAAAAAAGTTCTAAAATTTCGAATTTAAAGTTTTAAATATTAAAACATTAATATTTGAAGTGTCACTACTCAAACTTCAAATTTAAAATTTTATACTTTTATTTATATTTAGTCCTTATATTAAATATCACATTATAATTCTTAAATATTTTGTCATTATCGTTTTACTCTTTAAATTTTTATATCACATAAATATTTTAAATTTATTTTTATAAATTTAAGTTTTGCAGATAATATTAAATAAAAAGATTAAAATATTTTAAAAGTAGATTTAAGCAACAATAATATCACAAAAGAAACTTCATGAAATTAGATTTAGGTTCATGAATACATAATGATTACACAACTTTAAATACTAAAACAATACTAAAACTCAAGTAAATATGATCTGAAACGTTCAGAATTCTCAATATATTGTCTAAACAAAAAAAAATATAAACCTAAAGTAGTTGTTGTCGTTATTCTTGACGTTTGTAACTAAAAGATATAGAATAAATGGCAAAAGCACAGTTAGAATAGCAAAAAATAAAGATATCTTGTTTCAATAATTTTTAGTTTGTATTTTACAAATTTAAAATAAAAAGAGTCAGTTTTTACTTCGAAATGCACTAATAGATCATATATAAAAACATTACGAAAATAATTCTATGGAATAATATGATACTTTGTTTTAGTTAAATATTTAATTATATATTTATATGTAAAATTTTATATTTTACTGTAACGTGTTATTAATTAATATTTGATATAATATATTTATATGTGTGCTAATTATTTATAAAAAAATTATAAAATTAAATTAATTATAAAAAATATAAAAGCTATAATATAAAATACAAATATTTTAAAGGTTATGTTTGAAGTTTTACTTTCTGAAAAACACATTTAAATTTCAAATATAAAATTTTACAAAATTTAAAATAAAATATTATTGGAGATATTCTAAAAGCAGCGGATCCGATGAAGGCCTCCAGCAAAGGATCACAATGATTACTAACAGACAAAAATGAAACAAAATTCTATTGAGCTAGTGGAGTGGGTCAGATTAACAAATCATCTCTGGTTTTAAAGAATCATACTTGCTTTTTCTCTTTTTTATGTTAATGTCCACTGAATAATTTAGAATTAAGAAGCCAAAATATCTGGGGTTCTTTTTTATTTTGTTTAAAATCCAAAATATGTTGCCACTTTGGTTTCACATTTTTCCTTGCATTCTCCAGAAATGTCTCAATTCTCGATGTTGAAGTTATATATGTAACCCACTGTGTTCTAAAATACGGTGCAAAGACTATCTAAATGGTTGAGGCGCTAGATGCACAAGAACATGGCGATGATCTTATATGTAACAGCATTAAGTGGTTGTTTTTCTTGTTATTATTAGTGGTGATCTTGGTGTAGCTTTTTGAGTTTTAGCTACAAATAATTGATGAAGTTGATATGTCATTTGTTATGAGTTAAGTGAATGTTTTTTTGCGAAGATGCCATAGTTTAGTGACTATGATCAATGTGTTCACCAAGAGTTGGACTCCTTCGTGAAGTGGGGATTTCTTTTATGGGGTAATGGGCTATCGAGCCAGTCATGTGGTCCGTTTATGACAAAAATGATATGTTTTGTGTTTTCATTTATGGTCTAACATTCATTTTCAAATGGATGTTGTCTAATTTACGACTCGAATTTACACAATGACAGAATTTGTATAATTGAATTATATAAAACAGAATAAATAATCATAAAACAAACATATGAAAATATTTTTGTAGAGATGCAAAATCTTTTTCATTCCCTCAAGATCACTTTGTTCCGTAGTATGACGATTCAATCACTCTGATTTGTGATTCGGACGCAGCTTCCAAAATCAAAAACATAATAAACATAATTCACACACCAAAAGAGAAAACAATGCACACACTCACTCTCGTTAGGTCACTATGTAGCCGTGCATAAGAGTCCATGCCACAAATATGTTTTCTCTTTGCCATTCATACACACATATACAATAAAGAGTAAATTAGTTCTTAAACATCACAAACTATTTACTACAAAGATATTCGATTACTGATTAGAAACTTAAAACATATACTTAGCGATTTGCTTGAAGTTGGTCCATGTAGGCTTCTCCCATATATACTACTTGGAAGCTCTCTTGTGATCGAAAAGGTCCCCCATCATATCCGAAAATAATATCAAACTTGTTTCTCATCTGATATCACTTAGGTATAAAAGTATTTTCGCTCCATATATTTCACGTTAAATGTCTCTTAAACGTCTCAGTGGTCTAGTCTAATATGGTTTCCTTGAACCATAATCTCATCTTAGAAAATTGAACAAGTCTTTGAAACCATATTTTTCTCTTCACTTGGCTTGTATTGCCTGCTTATATCACATGTCTAGTTATATAAAACATAATCCTCCCCCTAGATCAACTTTATTTTAATTGCCTCCATGTTCAAAAGCGGACACAAAAAATGTCCATGTCAATAAACAAACTTCAAATTCAAGGAAGTACCTCCAAAGTACAAACCAGAACATCATAAGATCTAAGTGTTAGTAAGTTAACGAACAAATTAAAACAAAGCTTTCTACTGCACACACAACCAGTTTGTATAAGTAAGACTCTTACTCGCTGGATTGTCAGTTAATGTTCCTACTTGTTGGAACTCTACATATGAGAGCTTGTTAGAGCTCTCAACTTTACGGACGCATTTGCTAGCATGGAGTTGTATGATCCAAAGTATAAGATTTTTCCTTCAGAGGATGAGTGAAACCATGGCGCAAAGATCTGTGATTTTTTTAAGCCTTTCAGTGTTACCACAACCTACTTTTCAGGTTCAAAGTATCCCACTTCTAATGTCTACTTCACACAATTATGGAGGATACAATTATTACTGAAGAAATATGCTATTTCTGATGATGATGGGGTGAAAGAAATTGCCAAAGACATGCAACTTAAGCTTGATAAGTATTGGGAGGAATACAGTCTAATCTTGGCTATGAGAGTAGTTCTAGATCCAAGAATAAAGACTAAGATGTTTGAAGCTGCTTATAATGAATTGGATTCTTCTACTTCACGTTCAAAGATTAAAGAACTTAAGGAAGGTTTGACTGAACTCTATAAAGACTATCAGAACTGTCTCTAAAAAGTTCTTCACGTGATTCACTAACGCCAACTCCATATGAGATTGTCACAAAATCTCCGTTTGAAGAAAATTATAAAATGTAAGTAACTTAATATAATTTACATTCTTGGTCATTCTTATCTTGAAATTGTTTTGTTTGATATAAATGTTCATAATGAAGGATCTTTTTGAGTTAGAAAAGAGCAAGATTTCATAATGAAGATCTTCTCTGCTCTTCTTTGCACTAGCAATTGGTTGTGCGGTTTTACTGAATGCAAAGGTAAAGCTTAAAAACCATTTATGACTATATTTTTGTATCTTATTCATAATATAGTTTGTAGGTAACATTGAAGACATCTTTGATGAAAATGAAGATCTTAGAAAGAAAGTAATTAGTTCAGAAATGGAGTCCTGAAGATCAGAAAATTGAAATGATTGATGGAAGTATGGAACAATGGTATGTCCATATATGTTTTGGTCATGTTTTGTTTGATGAAAATATATAATAATTGCTATGTTTCGATTAATGGACACAGATTTTCTCAAGCCATTGTGCAAAATCGATGAGAGCATATTTATGTTTATGGACTTTTATTCTAGTTATGTTTTGGCTCTCTTTCAAAAACCGTTTGATGATTTTTGCTTTCTAGATTATAGTAATGTTAACTCATGAGAATGTGTTTTATTCATAAAGCAGCACAACTCTTTATTTTTTTCTAATGCATTTTTATTTACACAGGTTGACATCTATTCATAAAACATACGTCTTGTAGATAAAATATTATAAGTAAAATTATTATTATTTCCCCTCCCTTCTCTCCGGACATCACCTCTTTTGCCCATCCTCCTCATCACTCAATCTCCTATACCCACTAAAATCATCTATACCCATAACTCTTTAATGAATTGTGGAAAGACTAAACTGACCCTTGGTTTGGGGGGATGGGTGGGACGGGATGGGTTGAATGAAAATCGAAAATTGTAATGTGATTGGAAATCGTTGGTTTGGGAAGTTTGGTTAATGGTTTTATTAAAAAAAAATTAATTACAATCACAATCCCAACTCCCACCCAACTTCCTCCCGCAGCTCCCTCCCCCCATCCGGGCTCCCGCTCCCCCATCCGGCTCTGTCGCTGCAGCTTCTCTCCTCCTCCTCCATTTTCAAAGTGTTTCCGGAGGTCTAGCATTCCATCGGTGCAAATAGAGTTGGGTATTGCAGGTAAACTCAGGTCCCCCAACTTCTCTTGAGGAATGAATGTATTTGGAATCGAGCTAGGAGCAATGCACAACGGCATTGTTTAGTTGATGGGTCAATTAGTATAGCGATTTGGTATAAAATGCATTAATGTGGTTGAATTAAACGTTGATAGATGCGATTCGAAACCTAGTGGTTTGGATTATTGTTGGAAAACTTGGAAAAGTGGAATAACTACGAAAACTCGAACAACTGGTATAACTTTGTTGATCTTGTGCGATATTTTTGACAGGATACAATGACCAATAACGTATTCGTACATTTTACATATGAAGACTGCATGTATGGTATATCTGTGAAGGCATCAGTGGAGGATGTGACGTTGTCAATGTTACAAGAAAAGATGTATAAGAAGCTTGGGTTGGATGAACGTAAGGAAAAACTGAAATTGAGTTACATTCCGATGGTGATACGTTGCAAGAAAGCTGTAACTATTGCTGATGATGACGATCTTTATGTTTACCTCGGATGTGTCGATAAAGAGAACCAAAGATGTCTTTTGGTTGTGGAGAGTAGTGAAAGGTCGGGATCGAGACCACAAGATAAACTTTCGATAGAGGGTAAAAGTTCTGTTGGTATGAACTACAACGATTTGCAGCTATTGGAACATGAAGTTGGACCTAATGCCATTACATTGTACGTTGGTGAGAACCAGGGGAATAACGAGGTGAGTGCTATAGAGACTGGTACTGGTATGGAGACTGATACGGCTGCGGAGACTGATACAGGTATGGAGAATGATACGGCTGTGGAGACTGATACAAGTATGGAGAATGATACGGCTGCGGAGACTGATACAGGTATGGAGAAAGATACGGCTGCGGAGACTGATACTGGTATGGAGAATGATACGGCTGCGGAGACTGATACGGCTGTGGAGAATGAAACGGTTGCGGAGACTGATACCGTACATCCAACCGCCGATAAGTATGTTGAAGAGCCACCTGCAATATTACGGAGTAGTTGTATAGAGGAATGGGGCGATGGTTTGAGTCTCAATAAACATGACGAATTTCCAAGTAAGAAGGCAATTCAGGAGATGGTGGATAGAGCTGCATATCGTGAATGTTATCGTTATGTCACTAAAAAGTCTGATCGAAATCGATTGGTGATAACATGTTCGCAAGCTGACTGCAAATGGGTAATACGAGCTTCAAGGATTGCTGGGACAGAAATTTTTTCAATAAAAAGCTACACGAAGATGCATACATGCTCGCGGACACAACAAAGTGACAGCAACGACAAGAGAAGAGCGTCAGCAGAAGTAGTGGCAAGGTTTTTGAATGAGGAATTCCCAGGAGATGTGCAAACTCCAACTCCAAAAGATATTAAGGCTCTGGTTAAGTCCAAATTTGGTGTCATGATATCCTACTCCACAGCATTGTGTGGAAAGAATTTGGCTTCTTATGATACACGTGGTAGTCCGGAAGATAGCTACAGGATGATGTATAGCTATTTGTACATGTTAGAGCAAATGAACACGGGAACAAAAACTAGTGTGAAATTGGATGACTCAGGTAAATTCAAGTACCTCTTCATAGCGTTGGGAGCTTGCATTGAAGGGTTTGCAGTTATGAGAAAAGTGATTGTTGTCGATGCAACATGGCTGAAGAACGGATATGGGGGTGTTCTAATTTTTGCCAAAGCTCAAGATCCTAACCGTCATTGCTTTCCACTTGCGTTTGCTGTACTTGATGGAGAGAATCATGCTAGTTGGACCTGGTTTTTTGAGATGCTTAGAAGCGTTATACCAGACTCTTCTGAACTGGTTTTCATGAGTGATAGAAATCCAAGTCTGATATTTGCAGTAGCAAACGTGTACCCTCAGGCTCACCATGGTCATTGTTTATGGCATTTGAAGGAAAATGTTAAAGGGCATGCTTCTAACGTCAACAAAGATGTAGTCGGGCATAAATTCATGGAGTTGGGAAAGATGTACACAATGGCTGATTTCAATGCTGCTTACGAAAGATTTAAGCTAAGGTTCCCTTCAGCTTACACGTATGTGGAGGAGAAAACTGAAAAAGACAAATGGGCAAGGGTTTTTTTTCCCACGTGACAGGTACAACTTGGACACAAGCAACAGCGTGGAATCAATGAACAAAGTGTTTAGAGAGGCAAGGAGGTGGGCCTTGATACCAATGCTGGATTGTATCATTAGGACATTCTCTGATTGGTTTAATCAACATCGGAAGGATGCTGTTTCACAATCATTGGGTACCATGCTAGTGCCTCTGGTTGAGAACTACTTGCACGATCTATGGGTTCTTGCGCGAACGCTACCTGTGCGGGAGCTTAATAGTTATGAGCTAGAGTACGAGGTCAAAGATAGTAATGGGAAGATGTTTTTGACGAACTTGATTGCCAAAACTTGTACTTGCATGGTGTGGGATTATGAAAAGATTCCTTGTCTGCACGGACTGGCTGCTTATATCTATTACACTAATGAGGTGGATAATGGGGGTGGTAGGAGCCGTGATATCCACATAGTATATCATGAGTTGTGCTCAAAATACTATTGGACGGAACTGTGGGCATTGGCGTATTGCAGGACAATTTATGCTGTGCCAGACATGTCTGTATGGGAAGTCCCGGATCACATCAGGGAGCTGAAGATCATACCTCCGGATCCTATCAAGCGGAAGGGAAGGAAAAAAGTTAATAGACTTCCATCTGGTGGAGAACGCAGTAGGAGGACACAGAACAAAAAGCGGCCTAGGCAAAATTTTGGTTTCAATTGGCTGTTATTTGGAAATGGTTCAAGCCCTTCAGAGCAGAACACGGCCTAACCACAACTTGTTACTCTGTGTAATTTGTATTTTTTTCAGAAAACTCTGGAAAACTATTTTATCTTCTTTGTAAAACTGCATTGTGTTTCGAGTGTGACATTATTATTATGTAGATGCAAACTTGATTCGTTATGACATTTACTATTATGATTACTCTAGTCTCGCTAATAATTCAATTAAACATATTTTTTTCAAAACTTTCTCAAAAATTATAAAAACTATCTCCATGATAAGCCTTATAGTTTCACTCACAATTTGTAAATGAAGAACATGTCACAAAAGAGATTATCAGGTAATGTTTGTTTCCCAAATATTTGTGCAGTGAACAAGATAAATATCATGTTCAAGTACTAAAATCGAAAGTAAAACAAGAAAACCAAACTGAAAGCACTGGTAACACTGAATAAATTATAAACCATAGAAAGTACAACTATGAGCAAATCTCGTAAAACTAGTATCTTATGTAAAAGAAAGAACAAATTTCGGGGAGGGAAATGAAATGAGTTACATTGGCACCAAAACATATGAGGGAAAATAATTATTTGGATTATTTTAACTATTTCATTATTTTTCTCTATTTTCTTCCATTTCCCCTCTATGTCACGTCCCATCTCTCTCTCTCTCCACTCCATCCCTCATTCCTCTCTCTCGATCTCTTTCGGTTTCTCCCATTTCTCTCTGACAGTAAGAACTGAAGCATGACTCATCCCGACGAAGAGTACAGTCACATGAAGGCCTTGAAGAGACACAACGACATGCTTGGTTTCGTGGCTGATGCGGAGTACGGCGTCCCGACCAAGTGCCCGTGTGGTGGAGGTATCATTCCCGAGGTATCTCCGTGTAACAAGTTTCCCAATGATTTTGATACGCAACCTGGAAGGAGGTACTTCACCTGCAAAAACTTTGAGGTAAAACTTGGATAACTAGGAAAACTAGGAAAACTAGTAAAACTGGAAAACTTGTATAACTTGTGATAAAACTTGTGCAGAATAGTGATCTCCACTTTCGTACGCCGTGGGTGTTCGCGATTCAGGACGAGGTTACGAAGTTAGTACACCGTGTCGAAGAGATGGCTGAGGAGATTGATCGCCTCAAGGCTCAGCTTTACCAACTCCACCGTCCATGATCCCATCTTGTTGCTCTAAGTTGTTGTTGTTCTAAGTTGTTGTTGTTGTTGTTCTATGTCGTATGTTGGTACTTTGATCCATGTTGCTACTTTCCTTCTCTATGTGTGTGTCTTATGACTTAAACTATCTATCTAATGTTTATGTGTTTTGTGGTTTACTTCTCTATGCATGTGTCTTGTGACATTATACGAAAATGATTAACTAAAAGTTTGCAACATCAAACCAAAATAACAAGTTCAAAGTACCATCAAAAAAAAATAACAAGTTCAAAGTACCAAAAGCAAACATATAAAAGACACACAAAATAAGTTCAAAGCACAAGACATTGTGCTCTTAAGATCAAGTCACAACCAACATAGACGCGTCCCCAACTAGAACACATGATCTTCCTAGTTCACCCGGGAGGAAGAAGCAATGTCACCTGCAGATTTAAGACACTCCTTACTTGGAGCACAGACACACATCAATGGCCAAGTGTTCCCATCTCCAACCACATTGAAGACAAAGCTGTCTCCAATGTGGCATTTGTTTTCAGCACAGAACTTTCTCCACCCTTTGATGTAGTAGAAGCCGCCTGATTCGTTAAATCGCATTGACACATTCCACGCCTTTCCCTCTATGTTCACTAGTTTCGCCTTCTTGCATTCTTTGTTCAGAGCATTACAACCAGTAGCCCCCACAGGGAGATCCTGCAACAAAAGAACATAAACATATGTGTCAAAACATAAAGAACATAAAGATGTGTAAGTACACAAAAGAACACTCGTTTCACTCACAAGTTTGTCTTCACGGACATTAGAATCCGTGACCTCAGCCTTAAAACAGTAGTCCCACGAGTAAGAAAACCTTGCCCCTGTTCCTGCTGAAACACAAGAAACAAACAACAACTTCAAAAAACCTCATAAGTAACCTATGCTAGTACGGTGACTTTGAATCACACTTACTATTGTTCTGGTGGTCATGGGCTTCTTCCATTGAGTTGGGATATGTGTACTGGATGTCACAGAAGCTCGGACCAAAGGGAGGGACGTGAAAGACCATGGAACCTTTGAGTTTGAAGATGACAATGTCTCCTATTCGAAGGTCATGTGCCTCAGTGAACTCCTTCCAACCTCGGGTGAGTCGCCTCTCTTCTTGTATCACTTGCCATGTTTGATCCGTAGCGTCGGATGTTAGTGTCCATGTGTTCCCATTCGTCTTCCCTTGGATGTGCTTGGAGAAAAATACAATGGGTATTGTCTGCAATCAAGATTTGAGGTAAGTTACACAAACAAGGAAGAAATCAGGTTCTTGCAATCAAGAAAAGGCAATAGAGAAAGTGTGTTTACCAAGTAAGTCTGGAATCCAGGAAACAAAGGTTGGAAGAAATGAGGTTCTTGCGGTTGCACCATCTGCAAAAAAAAACAAAAATTAGACAAATCAACTAAGTTAGACAAATCACGGACCAAATCAAGAAACAAAAGCTAGACAAAGTTAGACGCATGTCAAGGAACTTGCTAAAGTCACAGACCAAATCTATATCATTTTCAGTTTTATTTGACCATTTCCTATAACCGAAAACTAGCAAATGAACTCAATCAAGCATCATGAACTCCATCGACTGAGCTAGCATAAAATTCTCAATCAAGCATCATGCACTCTAGTTAAACCCTATTCAAGTTCCACACTTATTACCTCTTCTCCTTGCCCGAGAACCCCTTCACCATCACCATCAACATTTCCTGATTCCGCTTCCAATGGGGGTTCCTTCTCTCCTTCTTCTTGATTTTCATTTTCGTTTTGACCTCTGTTCTCTTCGGGAGTCTCGTTCTCTTCTTCTCCGGTGTCTTCCTCCTCTTGTATTTTTTCTTCATCTTTGTTCTCTACTTCTTCATCGCTATTTCCTTCTTCCTCTTAATCTTTGTCTCCATTTTCTTCTTGAGATTCATCGCTATTTCCTTCTTCCTCTTCATCTTCGTCTCCATTTTCTTCTTCCCTTTCTTTCTCTTTCTCCCGATCTTCTACATCCTTAGCCGGTTCTTTTACTTCATTCTCCTCCGTAACTCCCACGGTTCCAACAAAATCAACCGCCGGTGATTCCTCATCCGTCGTTTTTCTCTTCTTCGAGTTCTTCTTGGAACTCTTCTTTGGTTTGTTCTTCTTTGAGTTCTTCGAGGTCCCGCTCTTTTGCGGAGGAGGATCCGTTGGAGGAGGCCTATCCTTTCTCTTACCCAGCCTGGTTTCAAGGGAAGTTTCAACCATGATTTTCACACGTTTTCGGTGAATAATCGAAGGGAAATCGAAGGAATCGAAGTGGGATGTTCTAGAGTTACGTTTTTGAATTTGGGAGAAACCGTTGAGAGAGAGGGGAAATGGAATAAAGGGAAAATTGGGGAGAGACTCGACTTGGTTTAAATCGATATTGAGTGGTTATTTGGATTCGGGTTCGAGATGGTTAAAATCGAGATTGGATCGGAGGGTTTAGGTTAGATTGGGGACGGTTAAGTCTAATTTATGATCTTTGGTTTGTATTTCAATTCGATTCGGTTTTCCCTCCGGTTAAACTTGGTAAAACCCGTAAATAATTTATATTCCTTAGGGTTAACTGTAAATTCCAGCAATTTGCCATTTTATATTTTTTCTTTTTTCTTTAATGTCTTTCCAAGATTGACCGATAAAGAGGGTGGGTATAGGAGATGATGTCCCCCTTCTCTCTTAAAAAAGTTTCCCCTTTAACCGTGAGCCGCTTGGCTCCAGCGACTGCCGTCCTTTTCGCGGTCGTCGGAAGCCCACCTCCTCTGTTTTTATTCTCTCTGTTTCTCCTGTTTTCTCTGTAGTCTTTCTTTTTATTGCGGCGGAGGTGAAGCGTCGAGATCTCTTTCCCGGTTCAGATCCTAAGCATCTTGTGTAGATCTATGTTGTTCCTGGCGAGGATGGAGTCACTTGAGGACGGCGTGTACCCCTCTCCGTGGTTTCTTCCAGATCTACTTCGGTGTTTTGGTCGGGAGATTTTCTTTCAGATCTCGGTGTGCTTCTCGGTTAGCGGCGCGTGGTCCGTCGGGGAGGCGCTCTAGGTCTCGAATCTGGGTTTCTATAACTCGGATTCCTCTTTCTAGCTTTGTATCCACCGGTGTTCTGAGGTGGTTGCGCGTGGAGCTCTTCCTTGGCGGTGAGTTTCGGTGACGGCGTGTGGAGGCGTTTTGGCTCTGCCTCGTCGAGGTGTCTTGCGGGTCTGCTCTCCACAAAGTTGGAATTCCCGATGGTGTGGCGTTCACCGTCGCTGTCCTTCTCTCCTTAGTGTTGTCTCTCAGCGCGTCTTAGCTGTTGTCGAAGCGGTTAAGTTTTGGATTGGTTCGAGACAGGTCTCCAGTTGGGCGCTCATGTTGCTCTCTCGCTCGGTGAAGCTGCTCCGGAGGTGGGGTTTCTGTCCGGTCTGCTTGCTCTATAGGGGCTTTCGGTTCAACGGGTGTAACGGTCCGGGTTTAGAGGTTTGGAGGCGGCAATCTCTGAGTCTCAGACCGAACGACGGCATCGTCGGATGGTATCTCTGCCTCGTGCCGCCGGGGTATGTTGATCTCGGGTTGGTTTGTTTGCTTGTGCTTGTGATTCTTGGAGTGGTTTGTGTTCTGTAGTCGTTCCGGAAGCTGTAAGAAGGTGATGCATCAGGGTTTGAGGGCACCCATCTCTCTCCTTCTCGTGGCAACCGGTTTGTTCATGCGGTCCTTACCATTTTCCATGGTTCAAGCTTGCTTCCTTGGCTCCATCTCTATTAACCTTACTTCTTGTCTTTGTTCTTTGGCACTAAGCTTGTTGAGTTAGTTCTGTTGTTTTGTTTCCTTCGGTCTATGTCTTTGCTACTAGTATTCTCTTGTAATCTCTGTCAAAAAACAAAAAACTTGGTATAATCAATTTAACATTTTACCAAAAAAAAAAACATACGTCTTGTATTCTTTAGCGGACATATAATTAACAGGTTTTTAATGGACGTATAGTAAACAAGATTTTAGTGTAAACGGCCTTTTAACGGACGTTAAATAAACGGCTCGGACATTAACAGGTCTGGGCATAAACGGGCCTGACAAGCCCGTTTTAACATCCATTGACAGTAAGAGTTTGTTGTTATATAGATTCCACCCTGCATTCACATTTCCTTTGCCACGCCTTTTCTATATTACGAAACTCACAAGAGAGAGAGAAACAGAACCAATGATAACCACGTCCTCGACTTCTCACTGGCCTTAGTTTTTTCAGACAATTTTCACTGTGGTTGCTCCCTCTGTGATATTGCTTTCAGCAAAGTTTTTCAGGCCCTGCAAAAGATCGTACACGACATATCGACATATCGTTAATCAGCAAAAGAAGAAGTTTCCCTTTTTATTAGTTGAAATTAATGTGAAAAGGCACAGTAACTTATTATGACTAATACATTTATTATGACTGATACATTAGTGATACCATTTCAAGAAAACTAATACTCCTTCCGTTTTTTTATATTTGACGTTTTAGGATCATACAAATAGATTAAGAAATATTTAATTTTGTTTCATTTTCTAAACAAAAACATCATTAATTATTTACCTAACCACAATTCAAGCAATAATAAAATAGGAACTATAATATTATTGGTCATCTAACATTAATTATTATTAAATTTTATATAGAAAATTGAAAATTTTAATCTCTGTTTCCTATATTTAGAATATATCCTATATTTTAATCTCTGTTTTATGTTTTATGAAATTTATAAGTATTCT
Organism: Moricandia arvensis; assembly: GCA_905132765.1. Classification (NCBI taxonomy): domain Eukaryota; kingdom Viridiplantae; phylum Streptophyta; class Magnoliopsida; order Brassicales; family Brassicaceae; genus Moricandia; species Moricandia arvensis. The sequence goes on from CAJHQP010001006.1 coordinate 43,901, forward strand.
AGTATTTATTCTACATTTTATCAAATTTAGAATATAAATATTATTTTTATTTTGTTTTATAAAATTTAGACTTTTTTTTCAAAATCACATAAACCTGATTTGATTTGGTTTGGTTCGGTTAAATTATTTCATCCACTTTAGTTGTGGGTTATGTGTATACTAACTGTATAGTAGTTAATACAATGTAGAGCATTAAATGGGTAAAACGAAAAGGAACTACATAGAGTAAATATACAGACTATGTTTTTTTTTACTATGGTTAAACCACACCATTCAACATATATAATCCATGAAATTTTGAAATACTATGAGAACTTACTAATGTAAAAGAAACTGTAAAACATGTGCAACAGTCACCACTTCAACGCCAGAATGGCACCAAGAGTCCCCCCAAACACTTCAGTGTTACATACAAAAATCGACCAAACATATTTTAAAATAAATGTGGTTTTGGAGTTAACAATGAAGCGTTAAAGGGAACTCGTGGGGACATTTGACTATCTTCTTCTCTCTTTTTTTTTTCTGAGAAAGATCTCTTCTTATATCTCTGTCCTTAATAAACAACACAAGCTGCATGTCTTATTTATACATCTATGCCAAGGGCCTCCCGTTCTTCCCTTTCCAGTGAGAATTTTGATAATGGGACCAATAATTATTTTATTCGAATCATACAATTTAAGAACGTGTGTGATTGATTATTTGAAAGATGAATCGAGTCGAAATGTTGGCCTCGTTAGATAATTGACCGAATATCTTTTATTGTGTCCCTCCATTTGCTTGAAATATTTTGAAACGACAGAAGTATTCTTTGCATGAACTCTTCCTCTGATGTCTTCTCTCCTTTTATGTATGGCCACCCTCCCTCAAATTAATGCTTTGAACATAAATTCTCCATTGAATGTTCACAGCAATAAATTACAAATATTATCTATTTAATCTCCCATGCAAAAATGCGGCCAACCAATATAGAGTGTGAGATTGTAACAATTTGAAATTCTAGTACGAAAGGAATGTTGTGTTTATATAACATAAATGCAAAGGGTTTACATGTATATTAGAATATTATGTTTATATAAAAAGTAAAAAATCTAATGAACTTTACATAACATTTATTTATAAAAATACAAACTCTAATGTTTTTTTGTATTTATTTACAATGTAAAGTAAAAATTGATAAGGTGTTCTATTTTTAACTATAACTACTAAATACATAAGGTCTTGTCTTCGCATCAAAAGAACAATTTCCATTTTGATATCATGATATGTTGTGTTTTGAATAAGAAAATGAAAACATTAATGTAATATAAAAAATACCATATCACAGTAGTCGTTAATTATCAATTAGTTTTGAGATATAAATCTTTGCAACTTTACAAATATCTTGAATATATGTATTATTCTCTTCCGTCATGCATATAATTCAGTTAATCGTATCTGACTCTGACATCATCTGTTTGACTTTCGACTTGTCATATGTAGCTAGTTAATTAGTATATAATAATCGATCCTTACATTTGTTTTTTTTTTCATCATTTCCTTAATCAGCGCAGGACATCTTGAATTTGTAATGAATTGATATAAACATCAGTTAGCTCTTCTCCAAATTCATAATATAATAAACTAAAATTTGAAGAGCAGGAGATGTGTGAGGACAAGCAAGACCAGTATGGGCATATAATGTATAAAACAGAATCTCTAGTTTATGCATCCTTTCTATCTTGTGAAAAGCCGTAAGACCTTTCTTCAAAATGCGTATTCCCTTTACTCTTTCCTTACACCCCATTTTGCGTCTAAATTCAAAATGCTTTTCTAGGCCATCACCTATTATTTGTCTCTTTATTTCTTTCCCATAGAAGATTGCAATTGCCCCTTTTAGCATGTAACTATATATAGAATTTAACTTGTACTCATATTGCTACCCATATCTACATGCAATGTAAATGTTTATACATAAAACATGAATCAATATTTTTGTTGGATGTCTCCTAGAGTTCCTCTGAACACTTCATTGGGGATACATTTTTAATGACAGTCACCCACTGAAGTGTTTGGGGGAACTCCTGAACCCATTCAGCGGATTTCGACAAGTCAGGTTGAGATTAATTAGTTTGGTTTACCTTGGCGTTTTTGTTACATGTTACACTTTTTTAGATGTTTAAGATTTAGTTGTTTGAATGGCTTAAAAGTATATAGGTCGACGCATGCATAGATAAATATTTTTTACGTAGAATATGAGTTTGTTTTATTCATGTGTAGAATTTAATTTGGCCGCAATTTCTTCAATTCTTTCTTTTGAACATTTGCATTTTGATCTTCAATTAACAGTTAAACATGAACTAGTATAAATCATGAACAGTTGTTTTTGATATGTAATTAGTCTGTCTTAGTTTAAATTTCCTTTCATTCCCCTAATAGTCTTTGTTTTAGATTATAATAACCAGTTATTATCTTAGTATGGGGGCGTACTCCATCAACACGCACGTAACTACCAACCCGTCTTCTAGGTGCAGGCCCGGTCCTGAAACAAAAAGGGCTGGAAGCAACAAAAAACTTTAGTTGTTAGTGTTACACTTGCCAGTTCATGATTTGGTACGAACAGAAAACAAAAGGGCTCTTACATACTACAAATTCTACCATGTTAAGTGAAGTGAAGAATCATTGGAACTTATAAGCATACCCCTCCCTTTATGAAGTATCGGCCTTAGACCATATGTTATAAAAATAAGGCCACATTTATAAAACTTGTATGTTGCTTAATTAGATGGCCAGGGCCAAGATTATACTATTTTCGCCGGTTGACAAAAGATTATACTATTTTATTTCTTGCGTCACTAAGAAAAGTGTACTATTAAAGTCAGTTGCAATATGAAATGGCAACGACTGTTCATTTTCCAACTCTTTAGAAAAAGTCCAAAACATTGAACCACTATCCTCACGTCTTTGCCAGTCACATGCATCCCAATCCCAATCGCATCTCTTATTTCTTTCTCATTTTTTTCTCTCTTTTTTGTTTTTTTATTCTCAAACTAGGTCACTTTAGAAGAAATTACGATCATTAGATTGGGATTAAAAAATCAGACTAAGTGAAAATATATCATACTGCATAGATATATGGTGTACCAATAATCTTCTTGGTCTTAACTCTTTTTTAAAACATTGCTACAATAAGATATCAGTCTTGTCGTTGTTTTATTAGGATTTACTTTTTGTCACAAAATATTCATTTGTATCGTATCAGTATATTGAATCTCAATATTGTATCGTATCAGTATATTGAATCTCAATATTGTATCGTATCAATATATTAAATCTTATGAGATGATTTGATTTTTAAAGAGGTTGTAGATGATTTTAAAAAGTTGTAGAGTTTTAAGTGATTTTTGTTAAACTACCCTAGAACATCACTTAAAATCATGAGATTTCAATTTTTATTTTTTTTAATTAAGAAACTCTATCCAAACACTCTAAAATCACTTAAATATAGTTAAAATTCCACAACTTAAAATATTTTCAATAACAGTGGATTTCAGAGTACTTTAAGAAATTTTAAGTTCAATAACAGTAAATTTTAAACGAATTTTTGAAATTCATATTTGAATAACAGTGGATTTGTCATTTTTACACAAATCATCTAAATTTTTCAATTCAATACACCCCCAAGTGTTTTTGGTTTAACTGATAGAAATAATTTCAAGTAATAAAAAAATCTGGACTTCATGCATAATATTTATATGATATAACGAGCACATGTATATTCAAACTTTATTCCAGTTTTCTACCTCTCTTTATATAATCACAGTTTAAATTGAAAATACACTATATGTTTTGTATTTATCGTTAATATCCAAATGATTGGTGGAATCCAATTTAAAAGGATAAAATAAATTATATAGTAGGGCTGGTAGAATATACCATGTAGCCTAAAACTAGAATTTCTATGATATGTTTAAAATTATTAATGTTCAATAAAATTTCAATTCTAATCTTGAACAAAACTTGTGATTCTGTTGGCAAGGAGTATATACACATACTTTTCTTTGACAGTTTTTGGACAACTTTTTTCGTCAAAGAGTATATACACATACTAAAAGGTGATTATCACTAGTTTATGATATAAATAGGAATCAATCCGCGCTACGCGCGGAACTTCATTGATTTTTAAATGTTAAGTATATAACTATTCTCTTGAATAATGTATTTTGAATTGTAATTTTATATTAAACTTATTGTATTGTAATGTTTCTGTGAATATTTTTTGTGATGTTTGGATTTATGTTGTTTGTATACTTAACCTAGATGATATTGATGTTTAACAATTTATTTTTTTCTAAAAATAGAAAATAATGATATATCAAAACGTATCTAATAATTGTTAAATGACAATATAATGTATATTATAATAATTATATGTAAATAACCATTTGTTGTTTATATTTTAAAAATCTTAAATTGTTTTTTTTAAAGAAAATTATTCATGTATAATATAATAGTTTAAGTCTGGAAGATTAATCTATATATATAAATTATGTATAAATTTTAAAAACTAATTTAAGATATTATATATCAAAGAACTGAATAAAAATCTAACTTTATTATCTTAAAAATATAATATTTATATTTTTGTCTTCATGTTATATTCACCAACTCCATCATTGATATTTATAACTCACTATGTTTTTAAAAAACTTTAGTTTTAAATAATAAATGAATTTAATAAATTAAACTATAATGTTCTTTAATTGAAAACTCTCTAAGAATTATTTTTAGCATAATATTACTATTAGTCAATTTTAGTTATTCTAAGCATAACATATGCTAAACAAACTTAAATTATATTTACAATAGAACCATCCTAAATCGTCTAATAAACCAAGAACAATACTAAACCAACATATACTTTTCTATTTTTTAAAAACTTGGGTATTTACTTATATTATATACTTACTTAATATCTATATTTTACATTTTAAGATTGATGTTTAATTTTTAACTCTTTTCATTTTTCTAAATTGTGTATTTATATTATATATTTATTTATATTATATATTTACTTGATATCTATATTTTACAATTAAAGATATATGTTTAATGTTTAAAGTAATTTTTCCATTTTAAAAAAAATTGTGTATTTACTTATTATTATATATATAATTTTTATATTATATATTTAAATGATTTACTTATTATTTATTCTTCTTTTATATTGTGTATTTCCATTTCTTATACTTTCTATTTATTTAATATATGTATTTTATATTTTAAGATAAATTTACATTTTAAGATAAATGTTTAAATCTTAATGTACTTTTCCATTTTTTTAAATTATGTATTTCCATTTCTTATACTTTCTATTTACATAATATCTATATTTTACATTTTAAGATAGATGTTTAGATCTTAATGTACTTTTTCCATTTTTTTTAATTTGTATTTGCTTATATTATATATTTACTTAATATATATATATATTACATTTTAAGATAGATGTTTAATATTTAATGTACTCTTTCCATTTTTTTTAAAATTGTGTATTTATTTATTATTATATATAGAATTCGTATATTATATATTTTTATTATTAATTTTCTCGTATATTGAGTATTTCTCTTAATTTTACTTTCTATTTACTTAATATATATATATATATATATATATATTACATTTTAAGATATATGTACATTTTTATGTTTATATTTTAATGTATTTTTCACTTTTTCACGTAATATCTATATTTTAAATTCTAAGATAGATGTTTAAATCTTAATGTACTTTTTCAGTTTTATTAAATTGTGTATTTACTTATATTAGACATTTACTTAATATCTATATTTTACATTTTAAAATAGATGTTTAATGTTTAATGTATTATTTGCATTTAAAAAAATATGTATTTACTTATTATTATATATATAATTCATATATTATATATTTACATTATTTATGTATTATTTATTTTTTCTTATATTGTGTAAAACTATAATGTTTAATGTAGTATTTCCATTTTTATGTTGTATATTTACTTATTTATTTATCTATTTTTATATTGTGTAAAATTATAATGTTTAATGTAGTATTTTCATTTTTATGTTGTATATTTACTTATTATTTATTATTTTCGAAATTATATATAATGTCTTTTGCTTTTTTATAAAATGATAATGTTACATTATGGAGATAAGTCATCTTTTTTTAGTGAAAAATAATAATCTTACATATGTTTAGTGTAATTTTTCCATTTTTATGTTGTCTGTTTAAAATATAAAACTATATGTATGTCACGTGGCTTCTTTTGAAATAGAATTCCAATGCTGATGTAGACACTCTATGGAACCTTAAAAGGTTCCTTTTATTAGTATAGATTAGATTTCTTCCTTTAATATTGCCTTTTTGTAAAAGGAACATGACCTTTTCACTATGGTAGGCAAAGGCTTCTGACTGTTTACATAAAGAAGTCTACCTAGAATTTGGGCCAAGGCTGTTTTTCATAATCGGGCCAACGCTAATATTTTTTCATAGTTGGGCCAAGGCTAATAAGTCGATGGTTTTAGGTCTGATCGTTAAGGTTACTGTTCCAGTCTTTTCCGCATTTTGAAATTTAGATGGGTTCCTTGCAGAGCTATCAGATTTATAGTGAAGTACAATTATGTAAATGTCTTATAATATTTTAAACAATGGAAATTGAGATTTTGTCATTAAAAACTTGTTATCAAATCGTGAGCGTGTATCACGTTATCATATTTCTTCAAGTCAGTTTTAATTTTTCATCGTGTTCTTTAATTTCTTATAAGAAAAAACATGCACACCAGCTGACTAGCACATATTTTTTTTTGAACTAGAAAGAAATAAGCAGTGACCAAAGGAACAGAAAAAAAAAGAAAAAAACTGATACTACATGACTATCGTTAACTTTCGTGCGCAATAGTTTCTTCCTCACACATCAAAATACATGAACTTCTTGCATCACATGCATCTTCGTATATACATAATATGAGTAGGGGCGGTTTTGAAGAAAACTATATAGATATAAATCCCCAAAAAGAATTTTTAAGCTTCTAAATTTATAAAAAAAATTAATTGAAATTTAGCATTGCTCCTTTAAATTTCAGAGCCGATCCTGTATATGAGAAACTACTTCTCGTATTTCCGAGAGATATGAAATTCATTTAATACACAACATAATCATATATGTCTACATGTTTAAAATATATTTTTTTTCCAAAATTTACATGTTAAAATAAGTTATCTAGTAAACACAGCATGCTATTACCCATTTATCGAGTCAATACGTGTTATATAATACACGAGGAAGTTCACGCATTGATGATCACATGCAAGAGGATTTAAATAAATGGCACGACCATACCACACACCATAAATAATACTCCATCTGTTTCTAAATAAGTGTCACTTTAGCTTTTTCCTTTTGTTTCAAAATAAGTGTCAATTTGTATTTCCAATACAACTTTTCACATATAATCTTTTTTTTATCTTTTTAAATAACCAATAGATGTTTTTTAAAATCATTTTTATTCAAATAACTAAACATTAAATGAGGGTACATTAATATATTTTTTAATTTTTTTAATCTCCGTAAAAAGTGTTAAAGTGACATTTATTTAGAAACGGAGAGAGTATTCATAACCATATAATCTAAACTAAACGACCTCGAGAACATCGAGGTCTTCGTCTGTTTCTATCATATAAACAATTTAAATTCAGTCATAACTTCTCCACGTTTTTATATTGTATATATACATACTTCCAGCATAACTATACTTGTGCATGGAAATTCAAACCCACACATGTACAAAGTAACTAAAGCGAAAATTTACAAAAGGAAACGGACTGTCTCATTAATCAGAAAGATTAGAGGATCTCATGATACACAGGCTACTATACAGCCAGGTCTGGACCCTCATATTCAATTAAGATGCATACATACATAAACCATATATTATACACAATATATGAGGTGGCCTAACAATGACCCGAAACCCTAGTTATATCAAAATATTTGAAGTAGAAGGAAACAAATACTCATAATGAAAATAAGATAAATTCCGTGGCGGAAAACGATGATTATAGTTCTCAGATTAACTAACGAGAATTTTAATAATTAAGCAAGCTCCTAATGATAGCTGCTTCGGCGCTGTTATCGTCCGTGGATGTCAAAAGTTCGGACAATCGATCACTGAGATCATCAACCTCTCTGTGTCAGTTGTTTATTGGAAGTCTCTTACCAAGGGTTCTTAACTTTTTTAAGAGCCGTTTCTTAACTTTTAACTAAGAAAACTTAAGAGACGTCTCTTAAATAAGAGACGTAAGAGCCGTCTCTTAACTAAAAAAAATTTTTTGAAAAAAAAAATTAAAAAACGAGTCAATTTAAGTTAAAAACACCACCTTAAGAGACCGTGGATAAACATGCCTATGTAGTTGCAAGTCTCTTGTAGTACCTTGGACGCTGACACCTGTCCATTTATTTTTATATTGTAAATTTGAGTACAAAATAACAATCATTTAGATTCTCACAAAGAGTACATGACAACATGTGCGACTGCTTTTTATCCTCTATAACAAATCAGATATGTCTTCAAAATTTAATTAAGTAGAACGAAATTCTCATGATTACCACTTCAATGTGCAGAACGGTATAAACGGCCACTATTTAATAAATTCAATTTCTCAACTATATATAGAATTATGTTGAGTATTTAGGTAGAGAAGAGTAATGAGGAGACATGGAGTTAAGGTACGTGAAAGTAGGAAGGGAACAAACTGAGTCCCACACCACCAACTTGTTAATTTAAATGCAAAAGGCCTTCAAGGAACAAAAGATATACTCCATCTGTTATAAAAATTAAGATACATGTTTTAGATTTTTTTTTAAAAGATATATTTTTACATTTTCAATGCATTTTTATTAAATAATAATTATTAACTGTTAGTTTCAACCAAATTAATTGTTTTTATTTTATTAGTATTGGTTAAAAATAGTTAAACACAAAAAGTAATACATTTATAATCAAAATTTAATATGTTTAATTAGTATATGTGAAAACTCTAAAATATGTATCAATTGGAAATGAGGCTGTGAATAAATGTTTTGGACAAATCCTGTCAATTAATGTTACTCTGTCTACATGCATATTAATTGGTTTTATACACTCTATTGTTTGATTTCATTTGAAATTTTCTAAGTACATGTGCTAACTCGATGATATATCCATAAGGAACATAGGTTTGTTTATATTTGCAAGATAGATATAACTTTGAAAATGGATACTTAAAGTGTATATACCTTGTCAGAACGGCGGCGGCGGAGTTCAGGGATGAGGTGTTGAAGCTTAGTAACAAGATCGGAAATTTGATCGTCAGAGATTCTTGAGCTCCCTGACTGGCTTGAACGGGATGATCTTCTGCTCGACATCTTCTTTCTTGATATATATATACTAAGTGTCTTTGTGTGTGTGAGAGAGAGAGAGAGAGAGAGTAAGGAATGCAAGAAGAGAGAGAGAGAGAGAATGAGAGTAGAAAAAAGAAGATTGTGTTGAAGAGGGAGGAGCAAAGTGGATGTAGTCTTTATAATGCAAATTTATGAAGAGGGAGAGAGGAGATGGATAAGAGACAAGTGCATGGAGAGGGTGTGGGTATGTTTCTGTAATAAGAGTGTCCTTATCTTTCATCTATTATTATTATTATTTGTTTTTTTTTATTAACAAGGTGTTGAGCTTACGCCCCACCACCTAGGCCTTAGCCTTTGTCTGTACCTTGCGGCCTTGGACACTTCTCCCCGAACCCCGGCCTAGGGACCTTCACTAGTAAAAAAAACTGGAATAGCAACGAACTTGCTACGGTAAAATCGTAGCTAAAAATAAAAAAGCTACGATTTTGCTACGTTATGCTACGAAAATGAAAACGTAGCAAATCGTACCAAATTCGTAGCAAATTTGCTACGATCGTGCTAGGGAAGCAAATCGTAGCTAACACTTGCTACGATTTTGCTACGAAACGAACCGTAGCAACTTGCTACGACCAAAAACGTATCAATTTCGTAGCAACCCACCAAAAAAATATATTTTAGCTACGATTTTACCACGAAAAAAAATTGTGTCTATTTTAAACCCTATACACTAAACATGTTTTTAACCTCTAAACTCTAAAAAAAACCTTAAACTCTAATCTTTTCATACTATGACTTAAAATTGCTCAAATTTAATTACTTTTAAACTTTAATCTCAAATTTTAAATACAAAATCATACACTATATCTCAAACCCTAAACTCTATATATAAATTTTATGCCATAAATCATACTAAATCTAAACATTAAATCTAATAGTCTCAAAGTTAAACAACAAATCTTAAACTTAAACTAAAAATTTAGTTTCAAAACTTAAATCTAAACTTCAAACACTATATTCCAAACCATGCATTATAACTCTAAACCTTATACCCCAAACCATCAAATCCAAACACCAAATCTAACATTTTCAAATTGAAACACAAAAACTTAAACTACTAATTTAATTTTTCAAATTTTATTCTCAAATTGTACTCTAACCCCCAAACTTAATACTCCAAATCAACCTTATATCAAAAAAATAACCTTATATCACACACTAATTAAATAACTTTATAAAATTATATTAAATTAAGTTGTGTTACCCTTAACCTAAACCTAAACCCCAAATATAAATTTTAAACTTTTCAAGTTTATATTTTCAAATTAGTCTCTTTTAAACTCATACAATTAATTCATAACTCATTACCTATTTTCTTAACTCCAAACTTTAATAATAAATATAATCTTCCAACTTTGAACTTTTAATTATCAAATTCAAATTCTAATATACTTAAGTTACAATTCTATTGAAAGCAAATAATAAATAACAAAACCATAACTATAATCACAAAACCATTACATATACACTTTCTTCATTTTCAAACCCCTTTAAATATTTAAACTCTAAAATCCAAATCCAACCTTATATATACTCTAAACTCTAAAACATTTATACTTTGCATTATATAACTTTGACATTGTCAATCAAGTCTTATTTCTCATATTCTTAATCTTAAATATAACCCTATATCCTTTAAACTCTAAACCTTATATATTCTAAACTCCTAAACATTTATACTTTAAATTTTATAAACCAAAGCATATGTTTTAAACTCCAAACTTTAAACTTTACCATATAACCTTTAACTAACACTAAACCCAAACTTATTAACAGTAACTTAAACTCAAAATACTAAACACTAACTTAAACTCTAAAACAAAAATCTAAATATTTTCAAAATTAATCTTAAGCATTAAATGATATATAACATCAAAAGGTAAACAAAAAAGAAAAAAAACCATGTTGGCCAATACACTTTTTACATTGATCACCATTCTAGCCGTTAGATTGAGTTTCAATCAATGGATAAGATTTTTTGTTTTTTTTTTCTTTTCTTTCTTTTTTCTCCTTCTCTCTTCAGATGTACGAAAGATGATGATCTCTTATCTTCTCCATCTTTTACAGATCTCTCTTCCATCTTCTGTTTTTTTCTTTTTCATTCTCTCTCTCTCTCTCTCTACTTTCCTTCTTTTTTGTTTCTGGAGAAATAAAAACAAAAAACTGAAGAAAATCTCGTTTATTTCATCGGCCATTAACGACATCTCAAGGTATCTCATATACGTTTTCAATTTCAATCGTTGATTAATTTATTATTCAAATCTGAAAGCTTCTCTTTTTTTTCTGTTAATTTTTTCTCAGAAAATGGAAAATAAAAAGCTTTTGTTTTTAACTTTCCAGCTCCAGAAATATTTAATCTGTGGATAGTGTTTTCTCGTCGTCTTTTGTTTGAGTCTGATTCAAGACATATGACGGCACGTTCGCCGTCCAACCACCACCACGGTTTGACCTCTCTCTCTCTCTTTCTCTCTCCCTCTCTCTCTCTCTCTCTCACTCTGTTTTGAACTGATTTTGTGTGTTTCAGGGTTGGAGGAGGCAAGGCGAGGTGGAGGTGATGGTGAGACAGAGGAGGCAAGGCGAGGCGTCAAATTTCAAGAGAGACGAGACGGCTTGTAGATGGAGCAAGGAAACAAGATGAATGGAGAAGGATGACAGAGGATTCGGGGAGGAGACAGAGTTCTGGTAGATCTAGAAGAAGCTGAAGTGGAGGAGGTTTATGTGGGAAGACGACGGCGTCCAAGTCCAACGGCGACGGGAGGAGGACGAGGAGGATGGGGGCGGATTATGTTTAGTTATTATTATTTTTTGTGTATTTGTACTTATTTATTTTTGTATTTATATTTGTATTTGTAATGTATATCAATTTTTTATAAAAGAAAATTGAAAGTGTTTTTTTTTTAATTTTTTTTCATAATAACCTCGTAATTATAGTTGCTAAATAGTGGGTATAAATAGCTACGATAAAATTGAATGTCGTGTCCATTTGCTACGATCTATAACGAAGCAAAACGTAGCAAATTGCTACGTTTATTTTCGTAGCAAAGTCGTGTCCATTTGCTACGATTTTGCTACGATGCAAAATGGCTACGATCGTATAGCTACGAAAACATAAACGTTGCTTTTCGTAGCAAAACCCCCATATAGCTACGAAAATTTTTCTATAGCCACGATTTTAAGTCGTTGCTATTTGAGTTTTTTTTACTAGTGCTTGAACCTCTGACCTCTCGGCCAAAGAAGTACCACTAGGCTATCGAAGCCGGATTATTATTATTATTATTTGTTCTCAGTTTTGTTTTCATTATCGTTTAGTGCATAAAGATACTGGTTTATTTTGGTAAGCTCACCAAACTTACTTTCTCACGAGACCAACGTCTTGATTATTACATGTGTTAAACTCAATCACGTAGGGTTTTCTTTTGTTTTCTCTTAATTTCTCTAATTCCTGTTCCATTTAACCTTCTTTCTGTTGAGCTATTCACATGGTGTAGAATCAACTTTAACTTAAAAATCACTGTTGGAAAATTTTACCAAAAAAAAATCACTGTTGGAATTATTCCTTTTTCTCAATATTGAAAATATAAGTAAGCGATATGCGGATAAGGGTTACTGCACATAAATGTGGTTCCATATTATGTGCAAGAATTTATTATTTCAGGCCATTAGAGTGTTAGTGATAAAAAAAACAGTTACCAAATATATTTTTGAGAAATACCCTAAGATAACCTTAAAAAAAATTTTGTCACAAAAATAACCTTTAAAAAATAACCAAAATAACATTTATTAAGGGTTAACAAAATGACTAATATACATTTATACCCTTTGAGTTAACTAATATCGACTTAGGGTTTAGAGTTATGGAGTGGCCTTTTGGGGGTGAGGTTTAAAATTGAAAAAAAATAAAATAAAATTTAATTTTTTGAAAATAAAAAAAAGTTAGTTTGGTCATTTTTGTTCTTAATGGTTATTTTGTGACAAAAACTTCAAAAAAGTTATTTGAGAGATTCGCCCTATATTTTTTGTAGTCTATCTGAATGTGTGATTGTGATAAATTTGTTACTAAGGTAGCCCAACTTTCTTTGTGTCGTAATCAAAATGTCCGGTGATCCAAATAGCTGTACATATATGAGGTATATAGAGGTGTTATAGCTGAACAAAAGTTCACGAGCCGATTCATCATGATGTGTTAGCAACTTAGAATCAGATGGTTTTTATTTATTTATGATTTCTTTTTATGATTTGAAGCTATCTTCTATCCGCTGCCTTAGAAAAAAATACATCTATTTAATCCATATAGGACCAAATTTGGAGACCAAATCACTTAAACCCATATTTATTTGTATTTAACGTTCAACCATGGACTGATCCGCACTTCATCTAAATTCAAAACCAAATCAAAGTCAGTCCACGGTGCTACTGAGCTTCCAAAATTGAGCCAAAGTTGAATTAAACTCAGCAGCATTTTAGGTTCTACGCATCCGACTAGTATAAACAAATGAGAAAACAAAGATTTGCAATGAGGGAAAGTGACGTAGAAAAGAGCATAGGGCTGGCCATGTAAATGAGAAGAGGGATCAAGTGGGGTTTATAATGGGAAAATGTGTGTTTATCGTCAAACTAAGAACATGTTTATTGTTAAGATTTGGTGGAGTCTCTTAAAAAAATAGAACCCATTTTTTTTATCTGATTTAAAAAAAGTATAACTAATTGCGGGTCGCCACATATTAGTGGGGTCCGCGAAACAGTGCAATTGACGACCCTTAATTTGGGTACCCAAAGGATTGTCCCTTAAATTTTAGTAAAACCTACAAATTTTATACTAATATGTTTTAAGGAATCCATAAGCTAAGTGACTCCAATAAACAATCCCTTTTTTGCTTCTCTCTCAGCAAGTCTCAGGCCTGTTAAAAAAAAATTACAGCCCCTGGACAATAAAATGTTATGGCCTTTTGGCAATTTTTCATATGAGTTAAAAAATTTAAAAACTAATATAATTATTTAAGATATTTTATTATTTTGTATGAAGTTAATTTTTAAAAATATTTATTTTTTTAAAATATATAAAACTAATTTAAAATATATATTTATATTTATTTTTAATAAAGTCAAACAAACTGAAAAAAAGTGGGCATTACTACTTTTAATGGGTTCAAAATTAAAGGGGTTTTAACGAGTATGTGTATAAACCGGATTGAAGTTACAAGCTTAAACGGGCATGGTCTGAACTATACCTTATATCCATTTTATTTTTTCTCAGTTTATTTTTCATTATCTTTTAGTTGATAACGATACTGTTTATTGCAGGGTTCTTAGGTGGGTTCTTAACTTTTGTTAAGAACCGATTCTTAGTTTTTAACCAAGAAAAACTAAGAATCGGCTCTTAAATAAGAGTTTTAAAAGTCAGTTCTTAGCCGTAAAGTAAAAAAAAAAAAAACGAAAAAACGAAAAATCAAAAATTAAGAACCCCACCTAAGAATCCCGCATTGAACATGGCCTAATTTCTAAACTTACACACGTGTGTAGGATTTTTATTCGTTTCTCTTCTCTTATTCACATTGTGTAGCATCAACTTTAACTTAACAACGATTGCTGGAATTTCAAAGGTACATGTTTCCCTTTTCGCAGTATTGAAAATATGAGTAACCGATATGCGGATAAGGGTCAATGCACATATTATATGCAAGCATTTATTATTTCAAGTCACCAGTTTTATTTGACTATTAGTGATAAAATACCTGACCAAATATTTATTTTGTAGCCTATCTGAATATGTAGCTTTGAAAAATTTGTTACTAAGATAGCCCAATTGTCTTTGTGTCTTAATCAAAATGTCCAAAAAAATGTTTACATTAGGACCCCATATATGAAGTTTCTGCGGGTGATTCAAATAACTGTACATATGAGCTATATAGAGGTGTTATAGTGGAACAAAAGTCCACGAGCCGATTTATCATGATGTGTTAGTAACTTAGAATTCAATGATCTTTTATTTATTTATGACTTGTTTGTTATAATTTGAAGCCATCTATATAGGACCAAATCAGTTGAGATGGAGACCATTTCACTTCTTAATAAACCCATATTTTTTTTATCTCTAACGTTCAACCATGGACTGATCCGCACTTCATCTAAATTCAAAAGCAAAACAAAGTCAGTCCATGGTGCTACGGAGCTTCCAAAATTGGGCCAAGTAGAGTTAACTCACTGTAGCAATTTTTGTTCTCGTATATCTCACCACTGCATACCCACGTTATATATATGTATTACTTCTTTGTATTTTTTTTAATCACTTCTCTAATCTCTTTCTATTATTTTCTTCTTATTTCAAACTCTTATATTTACTTACGGAAATTTCTATGGGTTAATATCACAATTAGTTACTACGTTCCTTTTTTTTTAACATCCAAATACGTGAAAACATTTCACCTTAGACTAATCTTATACACCCTTGAAGTTAAAACACGGATCATGTTGGACGTTACACTTAACAACTCCGATTTCTCAAAGAAAATTTAATTTTCAGTAGCATGCATGTGGTATATATAGAGTTAGGTATTTGATTATCAATTTGATTCCGTTTGTTGATTTTTCGTTTATCATGTTTGATCACCCATGGTTTTATATATTTATCACACATAAAATAAAATGATATATAAATAATAAAAAGATGTATCTAATATATTAAAACAGAGTCCTATTTGAAAGTTACATTGACATGTTTTTTTTGGACTTATTGAAAAATGTTGTGACTTATCTATTAACTAACATGTATATTATTAAAACTCGAGTATAAAATTGGAATGTTTGGAAACATAGATAGTACACTAAATGAAGAATGTTTGGAACCAAGGATAGCAGATTAAATATTTTCTTCTATTTACACATTTAGTCATCCCATCTATATATTAAAACAGAGTCCTATTTGAATTTTACCGTGGCATGATTTTAATTTGAACCTATTGAATATGTTGTAACTAAAATATATGTTACTTATCTATAATATTAAAACAAAATCCCTCTAAATATCTTTCCTTTGATTTAATTTGATAATTACAAACAATATAACTCCTATATTTATGCTTAACATAATTAGTTAATATTTCATTTCATAACTTATTTTACGTCCCATTTCATTTGTACGTTTAACAAGGTTCATGTTATTTAACATAACTCTTTATATAATTTTAATTTTAGACATAAATTATAAATTATAAATATAAATAT
The DNA here is from genome assembly GCA_905132765.1 of Moricandia arvensis. Classification (NCBI taxonomy): domain Eukaryota; kingdom Viridiplantae; phylum Streptophyta; class Magnoliopsida; order Brassicales; family Brassicaceae; genus Moricandia; species Moricandia arvensis. The sequence goes on from CAJHQP010001006.1 coordinate 60,582, forward strand.
AAATTATTCGCGCAACCGCGCGGGTCAGAATCTAGTTTCTTTCTTATTTATCGATTCTTCCAATATCATTTAAAATAATATATTTAAATTAATTAATTTCAATGGGTTGTTATTTCTTTGTCGTGAAAAAAGCAATCTCGAAATATATAGTGTATGTTATATAAACTATCTATAAATATAATATTAATTTATTTATATTAATAAAATATAAAAGTTTTGAGAGTTTAATTTTCAGAAAAACATGTATTAAATATCGATCTTTGTTTAGAATAATAATTAAAAATCTAAAAATATACAGGTACACGAATATAAGAAATATTGTGATCAGTTGCACCTGTTTCAGTTGGAAAATAGAAATACCGAATTGCAAACCGTTGAACAAATATTTATGATCTCCATATATTTTTAATGCATATCTTCCTAATTTTTTTTGTAAAAATTTATTGATAATACATATCCGTCATTTATTCTAATCATTTCCCCCTACAATATTACTTACTTAAGAATTTAAATATTTTTATAAAATAATACATTAATAAATTTCGTAATTAGTTATATAACATTATTATAAATCAATGTTAACTAAAATTTTATTATAAACAAGAAAATAAAAATTCTACTATCTTTTATAAATTCTATAAATATATTGTGGATTATATGAAAATAGAAGTATTACATGAATTAAATATGATAAATTTATATTAAATAGGTAAATTAACAAATTTTAAATTGTAAAGTTTTTCATTTAAATAAATCATCATTCATCATTAAATAGGCTAAAGTTCATAAAATGTATAATAGCTTTATACAAAATAAATGTATTAACATATGTTAAACTTATATATCTACAATTTTTTATTTATATTGAAAATCTCAACAATATATTGTTTAAAATGTTTGTATTCAAAAATATAATAATATATAATAAAATTTAATTCATATAGTATTTTAAAAAAATGTCAATAGAAAACTATGGTATTTTAGCAACTAAATTTAAATATTAATGACAAATCAAATTTTAATTTAATATTTATTTTTATTTTAATTATAAAAAATATGTTGGGAATTTTCTTTTAAATAGTACCAAACTTCAAATATCTTATGTATAAAATAATAGATTAGATATAATAACAAAAATGCAAAATTAATTTGATGTTCCAAACTTAAAAATAGTTGTGTAATTTTCTAAAACTTTTTTGACAAATATAAAATTTGAAAAAAATATTTACACACAAAATAATAACATTACAAAATCTACAAAAGATAAAATCGTGGATAATAAAGAATAAAGTTTTGAAATGCACCACGAAAAAACTATTTGAATATGCTGTAAAAATTAAAGCAATGAAGTCTTAATTTTTTAAAATAAAACTAATATCATAACATCCAAAAAATATCATGTATCAATAAATTTTAATAAAATAATATGATAGATACTACTATCTATAAAATTTACTAAAAAATAGATATATATTATTTAAACAAAACAGTGTTTTTACTTATAAATTCCATAAAATACTAAAATGATATATGTTAAAGTATATTTTCTTATACGTAATAAATAGATTTCTTTTAAATAATATAAATAAATAAAATTAAAATATATTATATGCAAAATGTATAAATTAAAGAAAAAAACATATTTTGAAAAAGATTCTTTATTTGATTATTTCATATGGTTATTTTATTATATCTAACTCGAAAATATATTAGTAAGTAATAAAAATTAATAACAAATTAAAATGTTTTAAACAAATCACTATATATTAATAATGGTGAAGAAGAAATATATAAAAATTTATAGATTTACACAATATATAACACTAAATTAAAAATTATATAATTAAAATATATGTAATAATATCAAATACAATTGTAAAATAGAAAAATATCCGCACGGACGTGCGGGTTAAAATCTAGTTTTGTCTTATTAGTAAGGTTTGTATTGGCTTAATTTCATTTTTTTGTTTGATATCAATCCAGTTTGAAAATTAGTATCATTAAGTCCAGTAAAGCCTTTAAACACACATAGTTAGGCCCAATAAAAAAATCCCATTGAACATAAAAACCATGATTAAGAGAGAGAGAGAGAGACGGACATATGGAGAGAGAGACAGACAAAGCGAAGCAATGGTGGAGGAACACCAGCGGAGAGAGAGAGAGAGGGAGAGAAAGAGAGAGAGGGAGAGAGAGAGAGAGAGAGAGAGAGAGAGAGAGTCACCAAAGCTTGTGATCGAAGGGGAAGGTAAGAGAAGGAAAATGGAAGAAAATTTTTGGCGGTAAACACTCTAGTAGTCTACTACTTGGATTGATGAAGTGTCCTATCTGCAGATATTTGTTAACGATCCCCAAGCACACTTGCTTGTAACAACCTCCTCTGACATTCACTCACTCTCCAACGATCATCCTCACAACATTCTCTCTCCTCCCCAGGATCTTCTCCTCTAAAGGTACTGCTTCGCTTTCTCCTTCTCGATCCTCTGCAGATATTTGTTTTTCTCTTCTCATTCAAAATTATTCTTCGGTTTCTCTAGAGATTCACTTTGATTCCGATTCAGAAGCTCTACTGATCATCACCATGGATGCAAAAGGAGAAGGAAAACTTCAGATGATTGTTGGTGAAAGCTCCAACTCCAAGTAAATCATTGCTTCTTCTTCTTCAGCTCTTAAGCTTTGTTCTGTGATTAACTCAAATCGTTTCTTTTGTTTCTAGTGAGATGCTCCCGATCGTTGCAACCGATCATGAGGTAAGCACAAACCTAGTTTTTCTGATTTAAATTATTCTTTTACAAAGAAGATTGTTGATTGTGTTTATCTAGGAGTGCAAGGAGTAAGATACTACTGTTGTACATGTTGTTTTATATATATGAATAATTTTTTTGGAAGAAACATTAGACAAAGTGTATTTATATGTGTAGGAGGATCTTGTAGCGGACAATGCTCTGCCAGAGTGTTTATAGTGGACTAATGATTTTGAATAACATTTGCTTTTGGTGTTTGGAAGAAAACTAAGACAAAATTTATTTATATGTGTAGGAGGATCATGTAGCGAACAATGCTCTGCCAGAGGTGGACAATACTATGCCAGAGGTGTTTATAGTGGACTAATGATTTTGAATAATATTTCTTTTTGATGTTTGGAATAATACATTTGACATGTGTCTGTGTAGGATCATGACTTGGTTCTAGCTTTGGTAGACTTGGACATCAGTCTAGTTTAGGTAACTTCTAAAAAGATTGTTGACTCTGTTTATCTAGAGTGGACAAAATAAGTTACTACTGCTTTACATGTTGTTTATATATATAAATAATTTTTTTAGAAGAAACATTAGACAAAGTGTATTTACACGTGTAGGAGAATCTTGTAGCGGACAATGCTCTGCCAGAAGTTTTTATAGTGGACAAAAGACTTCGAATAATATTTGCTTTTGGTGTTTGGAAGAAACATTAGACAAAGTGTATTTATATGTGTAGGAGGATCATGTAGCAAACAATGCTCTGCCAGAGGTGGACAATGCTATGCCAGAGGTGTTTATTGTGGACTAATGATTTTGAATAATATTTGTTTTTGGTGTTTGGAAGAATACATTTGACATGTGTCAGTGTAGGATCCTGACTTGGTTCTAGCGTTGGTGGACTTGGACATCAGTCTAGTTCAGGTAACTTCTAAAAAGATTGTTGACTCTATTTATCTAGAGTGGAAAAAATAAGTTACTACTGCTTTATATGTTGTTTATATATATGAATAATTTTTTTAGAAAGAATCATTAGACAAAGTGTATTTACATGTGTAGGAGGATCTTTTAGCGGACAATGCTCTGCCAGAGGTGTTTATAGTGGACTAATGACTTTGAATAATATTTGCTTTTGGTGTTTGGAAGAAACATTAGACAAAGTGTATTTATATGTATAGGAGGATCATGTAGCAAACAATGCTCTGCCAGAGGTGGACAATGCTATGCCAGAGGTGTTTATTGTGGACTAATGATTTTGAGTAATATTTGTTTTTCATGTTTGGAAGAATATATTTGACATGCGTCTGTGTAGGATCCTGACTTGGTTCTAGCTTTTGTGGACTTGGATATCGGTCTAGTTCAGGTAACTTCTAAAAAGATTGTTGACTCTGCTTATCTAGACTGGACAAAATAAGTTACTACTGCTTTACATGTTGTTTATATATATGAATAATTTTTGTAGAAGAAACATTAGAAAAAGTGTATTTACATGTGTAGGAGGATCTTGTAGCGGACAATGCTCTTCCAGAGGTGTTTATAGTGGACTAGTGACTTCGAATAATATTTGCTTTTGGTGTTTGGAAGAAAAATGAGTCAAAGTTATGTGTAGGAGGATCATGTAGCAAACAATGCTCTGCGAGAGGTAGACAATGCTATGCTAGAGGTGTTTATAGTGGACTAATGATTTTGAATAATATTTGTTTTTGGTGTTTGGAAGAATACATTTGACATGTGTCTGTGTAGGATCCTGACTTGGTTCTAGTTTTGGTGGACTTGGACATCGGTCTAGTTCAGGTACTTCTAAAAAGATTGTTGACTCTGTTTATCGAGAATGGACAAAATAAGTTACTACTGCTTTACATGTTGTTTATCTATGTGAATAATATTTTTAGAAGAAACATTAGACAAAGTGTAATTACATGTGTAGGAGGATCTTGTAGCGGATAATGCTCTGCTAGAGGTGTTTATAGTGGATTAATAACTTCGAATAATATTTGCTTTTGGTGTTTGGAAGAAACATTAGACAAAGTGTATTTATATGTGTAGGAGGATCATGTAGCAAACAATGCTCTGTGAGAGGTGGACAATGCTATACCAGAGGTGTTTATAGTGGACTAATGATTTTGAATAATATTTGTTTTTGGTGTTTAGAAGAATACATTTGAAATGTGTCTGTGTAGGATCCTGACTTGATTCTAGTTTTGGTGGACTTGGACATCGGTCTAGTTCAGGTAACTTTTAAAAAGATTGTTGGCTCTGTTTATCTAGAGTGGACAAAATAAGTTACTACTGCTTTACATGTTATTTATAAATATGAATAATTTTTTTAGAAAGAAACATTAGACAAAGTGTATTTACATGTGTAGGAGGATCTTGTAGCGGACAATGCTCTGCTAGAGGTGTTTATAGTGGACTAATGACTTCGAATAATATTTGTTTTTTGATGTTTGGAAGAAACATTAGACAAAGTGTATTTATATGTGTAGCAGGATCATGTAACAAACAATGCTCTTCCAGAGGTGGACAATGCTGTGCCAGAGGTGTTTATTGTGGACTAATAATTTTGAATAATATTTGTTTTTGGTGTTTGGAAGAATACATTTGACATGTGTCTGTGTAGGATCCTAACTTGGTTCTAGCTTTGGTGGACTTGGACATCGGTCTTGTTCAGGTAACTTCTAAAAAGATTGTTGACTCTGTTTAGCTAGAGTGGAAAAAATAAGTTACTACTGTTTTACATGTTGTTTATATATGTGATTAATTTTTTTTAGAAGAAACATTAGACAGAGTGAATTACATGTGTAGGAGGATCTTGCGGACAATGCTCTGCTAGAGGTGTTTATAGTGGACTAATGACTTCGAATAATATTTGATTTTGGTGTTTGGAAGAAACATTAGACAAAAGTGTATTTATATGTGTAGGAGGATCATGTAGCGAACAATGCCATGTCAGAGGTGGACAATACTATGCGAGAGGTGTTTATAGTGGACTAATGATTTTGAATAATATATGTTTTTGGTGTTTGGAAGAATACATTTGACATGTGTCTGTGTAGGATCCTGACTTAGTTCTACCTTTGGTGGACTTGGACATCGGTCTAGTTCAGGTGACTTCTAAAAAGATTGTTGACTCTGTTTATCTAGAGTGGACAAAATAAGTTACTACTTCTTTACATGTTGTTTATATATATGAATAATTTTTTTAGAAGAAACATTAGACAAAATATATTTACATGTGTAGGAGGATCTTGTAGCGGACAATGCTCTGCTAGAGGTGTTTATAGTGGACTAATGATTTCGAATAATATTTGCTTTTGGTGTTTGGAAGAAACATTAGACAAAGTGTATTTATATGTGTAGCAGGATCATGTAGCGAACAATGCTCTGTCAGAGGTGGACAATGCTATGCTAGAGGTGTTTATAGTGGACTAATGATTTTGAATAATATTTGTTTTTGGTGTTTGGAAGAATAAAATTTACATGTGTCTGTTTAGGATCATGACTTGGTTCTAGCTTTGGTGAACTTGGACATCGGTTTAGTTAAGGTAACTTCTAAAAAGGTTGTTGACTCTGTTTATCTAGAGTTGACAAAATAAGTTACTACAGCTTTACATGTTGTTTATATATATGAATAGTTTTTTTTAGAAGAAACATTAGACAAAGTGTATTTACATGTGTATGAAGATCTTGTAGCGGACAATGCTCTGTCAGATGTGTTTATAGTGGACTAGTGACTTTGAATAATATTTGTTTTTGGTGTTTGGAAGAAACATTAGACAAAGTGTATTTATATGTGTAGCAGGATCATGTAACAAACAATGCTCTTCCAGAGGTGGACAATGCTATGCCAGAGGTGTTTATTGTGGACTAATAATTTTGAATAATATTTGTTTTTGGTGTTTGGAAGAATACATTTGACATGTGTCTGTGTAGGATCCTAACTTGGTTCTAGCTTTGGTGGACTTGGACATCGGTCTTGTTCAGGTAACTTCTAAAAAGATTGTTGACTCTGTTTAGCTAGAGTGGAAAAAATAAGTTACTACTTCTTTACATGTTGTTTATATATATGAATAATTTTTTTAGAAGAAACATTAGACAAAATATATTTACATGTGTAGGAGGATCTTGTAGCGGACAATGCTCTGCTAGAGGTGTTTATAGTGGACTAATGATTTCGAATAATATTTGCTTTTGGTGTTTGGAAGAAACATTAGACAAAGTGTATTTATATGTGTAGCAGGATCATGTAGCGAACAATGCTCTGTCAGAGGTGGACAATGCTATGCTAGAGGTGTTTATAGTGGACTAATGATTTTGAATAATATTTGTTTTTGGTGTTTGGAAGAATAAAATTTACATGTGTCTGTTTAGGATCATGACTTGGTTCTAGCTTTGGTGAACTTGGACATCGGTTTAGTTAAGGTAACTTCTAAAAAGGTTGTTGACTCTGTTTATCTAGAGTTGACAAAATAAGTTACTACAGCTTTACATGTTGTTTATATATATGAATAGTTTTTTTTAGAAGAAACATTAGACAAAGTGTATTTACATGTGTATGAAGATCTTGTAGCGGACAATGCTCTGTCAGATGTGTTTATAGTGGACTAGTGACTTTGAATAATATTTGTTTTTGGTGTTTGGAAGAAACATTAGACAAAGTGTATTTATATGTGTAGGAGGATCATGTTGCGAACAATGCTATGCCAGAGGTGTTTATAGTGGGACTAATGATTTTGAATAATATTTGTTTTTGGTGTTTGGAAGAATACATTTGACATGTGTCTCTGTAGGATCCTAACTTGGTTCTAGTTTTGGTGGGCTTGTACATCAGTCTAGTTGAGGTAGCTTTTAAAAAGATTGTTGACTCTGTTTATCTAGGGTGGACAAAATAAGTTACTACTGCTTTACATATTGTTTATATATATGAATAATTTTTTTAGAAAAAACATTAGACAAAGTGTATTTATATGTAGAAAGATTTTGTAGCGGACAATGCTCTGCCGAAGTTATTATAGTGGACTAATGATTTTGAATAATATTTTTTTTGGTGTTTGGAAGAAAATTAAGACAAAATGTATTTTATATGTGTAGAAAGATCTTGTAACGGATAATGCTCTGCCAGAGAAGGACAATGCTTTGTCAGAGATGGACAATGCTCAAAAGTGTTTATAGTGGACTAATGATTTTAAATAATATTTGCTTTTGGTGTTTGGAAGAAGACATTTGACATGTTTGGAAGAAGACATTTGACATGTTTTCAGGTAGGTGCTCATAACCTAAGGAGTGTCCGAGGACGTCCTAGGAGGAGGCCATTTTCGAAGACCCTCTCACCAAGATCTCAAGCACGCGTCAATGAGGCTAAAGCGAAGGTAGCAGCGTTGAAAAAGATTCAGAAGGAAAAGGAGGCTCGGTTGAATAATCCAAATAACATCGGTCTGAAGAAAGCGCAGAAGCCATCTTTTACCAAAGTCTAAACTTGGAAACTTACTCCTATCCTTTCTTTTTCTTAATGTGAACCGTAATAATTTCAGTGACTCAAGGTTTCATCTTTAGTCCTTCAACTTTATCTTTGTTCTTTGTTTTGCCTCAAACTTACAAAACTCTTCATTTCCTTATTGATTTCTCCCCTAGCTTCCAAATCGTACACTCTGGCCCCTGTAACATGCAATTGACCACGCAAATTACGCCTAATTAGTACTGAGACCTGTTTTTGCTTACATTTGTTTTTTCGGTTAGCTAATAGTTAATGTTACATAATTGTTAGTCAGCATGCATGCACTTCTGTTTTCTTTTTCTCACTTTTTTTATTGTCTTGGGAACACTTAGAGTTAATACAAACTTTGACAAAAAAGAGACACTAAATATCAAAAAAAATCTTTTCAATATTATTAGATAATTGGAAAAATAAGTGTTCTGTTTTTTCTGTTACAGAAGTTACTAATTCATCATTACTGTCACTGTATATATTACACTACTAAGTAACTCACCCGCGTACATACACAATAATAAATATATAAATTATAATATTTTATTGATATTTATTTTTGGTTTGTTTAATTTTATATTTTATAATATTATAATTAAAACCATTGTTTAAAATTATTGAGTTGTGATATTTTAAAGTAGGGGAATTTTCAAAAATACCACTTTTCTTATACCACTTTTCATATTTACCTTCATTAAATAGACATTTTCAAAAATATCACTTTTTAAGGGACAATTTTTCTAAAAAATTAATTAGAATCTTAAATTTTAAATTTCTAAACCCTACCTCCACCCTACACCACCATTTAACTCTAAACCCTAAGTCTTAAATTAATTAACCTAAAAGTTACAAGTGTGTTTTTCCTTTTAAAAAACAAAGGTAAAAGTGATTAAGGTATTTTTGAAAAGTGGTACAAGAAAAATGGTATTTTTGACAAATTCCCTTGAAAGTATCTGATTTTGAAAAATAACTAACTTTATTATAATATTTACTAGAAATATAGCCCCCGCGCAAGCGCGGGGCGAATTCGTTTTTTTAAGCTTTACGTGTGTATAAGATTTTGTTGTTCGTATCTTGTCTAAATCTTTGTTTTTTTCGTATTGCAATATTGGAGTCATCACTTCCATTGAGTTCAATTCCGTTTTGTTATGTCTTCAAGTGAAGTGTAATTTTCATTAGAAAGCCAAATAAAAATCAGGAAGATTGCGACATTAAGTTATGTACATAAGATAGTTTGAAAATCAGGAAGTTTAATCCCTACAACTTTCCGTACTACTTTATGAAAATTTCTAATTTATATGTAGAGATGAAATCTTTAATTTGCTTGTTGACATGGAATAATAATATAACGTCCCGACCGTCCACGGTTAATGAGCTGCTCATATTCGCGCTCTCGACCTGTAGATCCCATTCCATCTAACGATCGGTTCGTTAATTTTTCTAAAGTCTTCAAATCATTGTTTACTGACCATATAATCACCACCCGACCTTCCTCGTGTTTTAGATTCATTCGCATGGTATCATGAATCACTTCCTGATAGCTCATTCATCATTTCACTATACCAACCTAAGCACGCTTAACTCTGGAGTTCTAAACGGATGTGTGACGGAAAATGTAAGTCAACTTTGGTGACATAGGTAACTAAATCAATTCTCTTAAGCCTTTTTATATATATCACAGCTCGGGATGTTTCCATTCACCTCCTCTCAAAGAATAAAACGTCTTTGTTGTGTCCCACGATAGGTCTCAAGTTGCCTCTCGGGTTAAAATCGAGATGGCTAACCAGCTGTAATACCACTTGTAATGCCTCGACCGCCACGCCTCATTCAAAATAAGTAAAAAAATCCGCCATCAATTTTAAAAAATCTCTTGTACCTGAGTTAGTTATGTCAATCAAATAAACACCGAAGTGAAAAGTTCGACTATTTTAGTATGTCAACATACGATTTAAAAAAAAAATGTGGGACCAACTTAATATTGACATAGACACCCTTAGAAAAGACCAAACTGTAATATTATTATATAAAATTTAGTTTCTAGTTTACAAAATCTCATTTAGCTTAGTTGGTTATGTCAATCAAATAAACATTGAGGTGAAGGGTTCGAATCTCATAGTCAACATCCAATTTTTTTTTTGAAAAGCCCATTACGAAATGGACACGTGGCAGAAGGGGAGAGAGTAAACTCTCCCATTATAATATAGATTTCTGAAATTCTAATTTGATTTTAATTTGATGTAGTTAATTATTACCATTTGTATAATTATTTTCATAATTCGTATTTTTATATGTTGTTTTATTATTGGGGTTTGTAAAATTTTAAAAACACACAAATCACTTATAAAATTTATAAACCAAAAAAATTCAAAACTGAAAAGATATCGCTTAAGAACAATCCAAATTATATATAATATAAAATACATTAAAAATTATCAGTTGTAGTGAAATTTATTATTTTAATCAAAGTTGTTTATATAAAACACTCAAATATTTTATTTTAAACATATTGAACTATTTAATGTTTTGAAAAACTTCCTTGAAAATAATATATTTGGTTTTCTTTTGTGAAAGCAACACTAAGTAGAAATCATATGAACCTCATTCTAAATAAACCTCTTGCTTTCGGCGAGTAACAAACAAAAACTTTTTAACCGACTCAATTACATGTTATAATGGTTGGCTCAATAACATGTGTAGCTGACTAAGTTATTTGAAGTCATCTTCAATTACTGTCACTTTATGATACTCACTTTGATTTTTCATCTATTCAAAGATGAAAGAATTTTTCCAAGAAAAATGACATGTATGGTTTTTTCACAAAGAAAAAATATTTGATATTTTAAGAATAAGTAGAATCTTAGATATTGAAATATTTATGTTGATGGTTCAGATTTAAAAGAATTAATTATTTATTTATATAGAGATATGAACATCCATATCTATACATATATACTAGGTAAGTGTCTGCACCGATATTTAAATTTAATATATTTTGTCTTTAAATTTTTCATCACCTGTAATAATAAATTTAAATATGGTATTCTTAAGTATTAAGCTTTAGAAATTTAGTAAAGCTTTCAATTGTTAGAAAATATGCATTTTAACGAATAATGTATAGACTAAAAGTAATAATTATATACGCCAATTAAAAACTGGATTATTTTGTAGTTGTAAGAGGTATTTTATTTTGAAAAAACTGGAAAAATGGGATACTTTCATCTTGAATTTTTCCTTTTAGGACTTTTGGAAGATCATTTAGGAAAATAGAATTTAAATTCTTTTTAATACCATAATACCCTTCAATTAACCAATTAAAAATTATAAATAATAAAATTTCATAATTCATTTAATATTAAAAATAAAAAAATAAAAAATGTTTTTATCTTAATTGGAATTGTTGCTTCTTAATAAATAATAAATTTTTCGTAATTTATTTAATATTAAAAAAAAAAGATAAAAACATGTTTTACTTTCGTCTCTAATTATCTATAACCAAAGTAAGAACCAACAATTATCGTCTCTTTTTAATTCTTGCCTCTGTGTTCCACCTTGTTTAGTTTTATGTTTAAGTAAATCATCCATAAAAACAGAGATATATGTGTGATATTTCAAGACCATGTTGTATTGATAGAGAAAAGAGATGGTTATGTTGATGAAGAAGAGAGAGACACAAAAAACAAAGAAAAAAAGATTGTGAAAGGAGGAAAAACGTGGGAGAAAAGATACTATGTGAGATATAGTGTAAATTTAGGAAATATATTAACCAAAATATGGACGTTTCCATAATTTTTTCGTGATTTTGCTATAATTTGTATCATATATTGTGCAGAACACTGTAAAGTGAGTGAAAAATTTATTCTTCCATAGACGTAACATAAGGTAAAAGGCAGAACATGTTATGACACACAAACAAAAAAAAAAGGTAAATCGTAGAGTCGTGGCTATTAGTTGTAATCAAGCTCGAGGTAGACTTACGACATCTTACTATAATATAACCTAACGAATTTTAGCTAAGATAGAACATATAAAAAAAATTGTTTGTGTTATATATCTAGGATAGATCTATATATAACATTTAGTATCCGATTTATAGACTAATAGATAGCAAGAATGCGTATTCTATCCCCTGGTAGAACATCAAATAAAATATGTTTCCACTATTTTTTTAAAAAAAATTTAAATATATTAATCGTTATACTTAAGTTTCCAATAGTTTTTATATTTTTTGTATTTTTAAAATTTAGTTTACTATTTTTTCGTTACATAAAGGTAAAAACTGTTCAAAAGAGTCAAAAATATCAAAAGTTCTAAAAGGATAAATAAAAATTGAGAGTGTACCACTTTTCTAATTATCCCTTTTATTTTTCTGACCCATAACTTTGTCATATTTTTGCTGAGAGTTTTTTTAAAGTTTTTTGTGTTTTACCCATAAAGCATATTATGAAAAATATATACACTATCATAGAGTCTGGAAATTATCATAATAGAATATTAAGATGGATAATAATATAAAATGACATCCTAGTTCTATGTATTAGAGTACATATTACTTTAATATGACATATTGCGATAAATATCACTTATACATATCTATACAATTATTAAACTATAAAATATAAAAAGATAGACTAACCATATCCAGTAAGAAATATGATTTTAAAATAACCAATAAGAAATATGATTTTAAAATAACCAATAAGAAATATGATTCTGAAACAAAATAATAAGAATTGGTCCTAAACGCAACCGTTTAAACCGTAAAGTTATATATTAATACCGTGACATCGAATTCATTTTGTATATACTTTTAAAATTTGAAATAGTTATCCTATTCTAATTAATTAATTAATGACTCATCTAAAAACTAATAAAATATGAAAAATAAGAAAAATTATCTAAAATCATGGAGGACATGAAAAAACAGCAAAAACACTTCCCAAATAGTGAACAGTAAAGTTTGTTGACAAAAAAAAAAGAATTTTCCTTTCATTCACAGCATCAACTTTTCTTATAGAACAACATAGCCTATTTTAACTTTCTAAAAGGCATAGGATAAGAAGAACTGTAAACATAGTACTTCTTCTGTTTAGGATTATGGATTTGAAGAAAAATAAAAACGTTCCATACGTGCATGACTCAAAGTTTCATCAGTTTATAGTGCCATTATAAAGGTTTTTTTTTCTTTTGTGTTTCACATATATCGTATATTTTTTGTATAGACTTACACAATATAACAAATTCGTCGCCTTAAACAAAATCCAGTACATTCAGTTTCATTGAAAATAGCAATAATATGTACGTAGTTGTGGCGAGCACCATACCAATATCATGAGCACGATATTTTTTTTTTTGCGAGCCATGCAATTAATCCAATAATCAAAGAAAATAGTATCAAAAGAACAAACTGTTTGTTGATCCGAACTGGTGCTGTCGTCATAATTATTTCTCCCAATCATCATATATATGTCCAGAATCATATGTAACGGTCATTTAGGACTTTTTAAAAATTCGACAAAAAAAGGACTTTTAAAAATAATTAGGATCGGATCCGCGCGCCCGCGCGGGTGTTTGTTTTTTGTATACTTATAAACATTTCAAAACACATAAATTTTGTTTTTTTTTAACGTTTTCGTTTGTGTTACTTTAGCAATTTGTTAAAATTATATTTTTCATTATTGTATTGTATATATATTTTTTATTGGATGTATGTTGGATCAGTTATTAAATTTCTTTTTAAAAAATTGTAACTATGTATGAATACACTGCTTTTACATATTTTAAAAAAAATATTTTACTGAATTTAAATCCAAATATGTGTGTATTTTATTTAAGAAAATATATTAGAAATTTAAAATAATTAAGAAAAAAATTAAGTTTATACAGAAAGTAATCTATAGTTTATATTTTGTTTTACTGTGAAAGTTAATTATATATTTATTAAAATTGTAATCAACAAATCATGATATTATCCTCCATAGGTAGAATTTACGCGCCCGCGCGGATGATGGTTTTCACTTTTTGTTAAATGTTGATATTTGTTTTTCATATCACCATTATATAATTGTACGTTCTATAATAAAAATACTTGTATCTTGCTAAATTTATAAAACATGTACTCTTTAAAAGTGGACTTTGTTTCATATATTTCATATAATATATTGAATAAATTTGTTCTACATTGGTATATGATGATTGGAAAATATATTACAAAGAATCAATTTATGGATATGTTTTTGGTATAATTAATCTAATATAAATACGTTGACACTAAATTTCACAATTTATTAGCAATATAAAATTAAATATTTTAAAAATATAAAATTTAGTTATATAAATAATAATGTAAAATAATATTTACTCATTGTTATTATGAAATCTATATAATATATGTTTATGAAAATATTAAAACTATAATATGTTTTAGTTGGAGGTGTATTTGCTTAAAAATAATTACTTCCTTCGATCTGTTATAATCCAAAAATATATTTTATAAAATATTTTTCATTGTTTTGTTATTTGTAAAATCTATATAGACATACAAAATAGCTATGATATTAATAAATTGTACTAAACCCACATGATCATACAAATAAATTGAATGAGTAATTATGATAAAAATTATAACAAAGATGAGCTAAAATAATAACTAAATTTTGTAGAAACTCAAATATTATTGGCAAACACATTTTTTAGGAAATTATACCTAATTTTTTGTTTGTTTGTAATTTTTTTTGTCGGTTTTACAACTTCTCTCATCTTCATTTTTGTTGATTACTTTTTAACAAATAAGTTAGCTAATGGTAAGCAACTAAATTATTATTCTCTTTACGATAATATGTATCGTCATTCTAGGCAGACTCTTATATGTATAATGTGTCCATGATTTGTACTAATACATATGTTAATAGTATAGATGGCTAGATTTGAGAGTCATGTATAATAGAATATTTCTTTTTAAAACAAATACAATTAATAGCATATATTTGTAAATTTTAGCTAAAAATATATTTGGTTAATTAATTGCTAAGATCACATGAGAAAAGTATGGATATAATGTTTGTCATTTATAGAATACATACTCACCATAAGTAGTGATAACATAAAAAAATTATGAATATTTGTCAAATATGGATAAATTAGAAAAAATTAATTGATTGTCTATATTTTAGGAATGTTTTTGTAAGGTATAAAAATTTTTGATAACCCAAAAACATTTAGTTTGTATATAATGTATAATTTAAATATATTTATATATTTCAAATAATATCGTGTACATACGAAATATAGATGGGTTAAACTAAAATTTGAATGCAGAATTTAAACCGGTGGATTTGAAGATAATAGTCTATCTTATAATTATTTCTTTTATAATATTAATTTATGTATTCGACATGTTTGCAGATAACCTATTAATTTGTGTATAAATGACATGTTTGCTAAACCATTTCATTGATAATGATTTTTTAATCATGATATATATTAGATCGAAATCAAGTGGTTAAGTATTTATACAATTTTTTTTATGTGGTGAACCAAACTATAAATAATTGGTTTTGATCCTGTAGACTGTGTGATATTTGGTATTCAATCACATTTGTTTTGATTTCTGTAGAATAATTTTAATCTGAGGCGTATTCAATAACAAACCACGTGAGTTTAGGTGCACTTGGTTTTATAAAAATATTTTGGCAGGGTTGTTAAGTTATTAAACGACTGTGTTTAAGTCTAGTGGCATTCAATTCAATGATAAATATTAAGAGAAAGGTAGGGTTAAGGACTAATTGTACTTCCGATATATGTTTTAGAATATAAGTATAAATGACTTATTTTAGAATATAATACATCTGTTTTTAACATTTAATTCATTTTTTTGGTTTAATAATTTAAAAACGGTTTTGAAGCAGCGTTATATCTTGTTATAACGTTCAGTAAGCAAAATATTGAGAAAAATAAACAAAAATATTACCCATTGATCAGTCAAAATCATCTCGAATAAAGCACTTCCAAAAGATGTTTTTTGCCTCCATGAATGTAAACACTTCACTTGAATACGCCAATTGTCTTTGAAATGTCTTACTTTTGTGAGAGGAGAAAAAGTAGTTAGGCTACCCATGTTTTTGTTTGGGTTGAACGTTTATTGGTCGTAGCATATATATATATATATATATATATATATATATATATATATATATATTCAACGGATTAGGATTGGTAGGTTAAAAAGATAAACTCAGAATATATTGTTAGTTTTGCTTATCACGAAAAATCTAAATAAAAAATACGATTTTAAATAAATTTATATACAAGTTAAACCACAATCTTAACAGACTATTCTTCTATATATAAGGAATAAAGAGATTTTTCTAAGATATTTTTTGGCTTATTGTTAGAAATGCTTTTCATGTTGAATATAAAGAAATATATTTTATATATTTTTCGTTTTAGTTAAAACATAATAAAAAAGAATATCCTTCTACAAATAAGATATACACGTATATATTCACAAACGATTTAAATATTTAGTTATGATCTATTGCATTTATTGATTGCGTGAAAGTATGGATTGTTTTTTGAATGGTAGTGAGTTGTAGAAGGAAAATGGTATATATTTAGTTAAGATTGTGCACGTCCATTGATTGGATGAATATCACGAAAAGGTTGGAATGCGAAATCATGATGAATCATTTGGTTTGGTTTGATTTGGTTTGTAATGGGTTAGCTAATATAACTTGGTTTTGGTTGTAGGTTTAATGGAGTATTGGATTGGAATAATATAAGCTATGTGATGGTTGGTCAACTATTAAAAATATGGTATTGGTTTTGCATGATATAAGGTACGTGCTGGTATAATTAACTTAATAAGATTTATACCGGTAAAGAATCAAAATGTTAATAAAATCGTTAGTTTAATGTTATTGGATTGGAATAATATAAGTTATGGGTTGGTCAACAAATAAAAGTAAGGTATTGGTTTCGAATGATATAAGGTAGGTGTGGTGTAATTTTTAAAAATGAGATCTGTAAAAAAAAAAATTGTGTTTTACGAAATTATTGGTTTAAGAAAACTGTAAAACTACTGTGTTTTGGGTCAGTGGCATAGGAATGTAATTATTGAGGAAAATTAAGGGTGATTTCTTATTTGTACTTCAGTTTTAATAGTTTAGATGGAAATTGTGATGGCCCACAAGATAAAACTTTTAGAGACACAAGGGCATTATTAGGGTAAGAAAAACTATAATAGTAAAAGTCTCATAGGTTTTGGTGTGAATAAATTAGGTTTTCTCCATGTCACACAGGACCCAACCACGAGAAATAAGTAGGGTTTTGCCCGAAGGTTGTCAAGAGGATGGAAAATCGGATCTGTGATTTGCCTGACGATTTGCTTCTTCAGGTCATGCTCTTCGTCCCTACAAAAGATGCAGTAGCCACCACAATCTTGTCTAAGCGATGGCGTTTCATATAGGATATGCTTCCTAAACTCGAGTACAAAGACAGTGGCAGTGGGACCATTGCGTGGTTTATTGAGAAGTCTTTGCAACTCCACAAGGCACCAAAACTAGAGAGTCTGGCTGTGGAACTCGGTCCACATTCTCCTGTTGACGTAGATGTGGACAAGTGTGTTGAGAATGCAGTTTATCGAGGTGTGCACGAGTTAGATCTCAATCTCCTCTGGAACGCAGAGCTCACAATCTTTCCAAAGAGCCTCTACACATGCGACACTCTAGTTGATTTAGCTCTATCAAACAAGATTCTAGTGGATGTTCCTTCCCATGCTAGCCTACCATCTCTCTTATATCTTTCTCTTTTCAACGTAGTGTACAAAGACGAAGACTCTCTTGCTAGACTTTTATCATGTTCCTCTCTTCTAAAGTGGCTGACGGTGGAACGCCGTGAGGATGACAACTTGACAAACTTTACCGTGAAAGTGTCTTCCTTAAAAACATTATCTTATTATACAAGTGCTTGGCCCATGGATGAAGGGGATGATGATGATGATGATTATCTCATTGGGTCGTTGGTCATAGATACCCCTGCATTAACTGATATATTCGTTATTAAAAGTTCCGAAGACTGTTTCTTGATAGATAATATGTCTTGTCTTGATATGGCACACATAATCCATGTTCATTACCCTGATAACATGTTTCTGAAATCTCTTTCTTCTGTCAAACATCTGCACTTGTGTTTGACTAATTCGATGGTAACGGTTATATATATAACCCGGCACTCTCCTTTGTTCGTAGTTGTAGTTGCAGTTGCTTAGTCAACTAATGTTTTCTTTTTTAATTCTTTTTACAGGTTGCTTGCTGTAACAACACTAAGTTTTCTCGGCTCATAGAGTTTTACTTTGTGACAAAAACAGTAGATTGGTTGGAACCACTTATGTTTTTCCTTCTAAACTGAAACTTCTCACGATCCACACGGTAAGTACACTTCTCCCTTATAACATCATCTAGTTTTGATGAACTAAATTCAACTTAAAGTTAATTTAGGAACATGAGAGTCCCTCACCTCCCTGGAAGCAGCCGAGTTCTGTTCCGGAATGCTTGTCATCTCATCTAGAGATCTTTGTGTGGAACAACTATGAAGGAAGAGATGATGAGAAACAACTAGTGTCATACATTCTTGCTAACTCAAAGTGTTTAAAGACAGCGGAGATAAATCTCATAGCAACCTGCAATCTTGAAGAGAGACAAAAGGAGATACAATCTATGCCAAGGATTTCAACATCATCTCGGCTTCTATTCCCCACTCAAATGAATCCGTGGTTTAACGGATATTCTTGCTAGTCTCTCTATGTTTATGTTAGTGCTTAACTGATTTAGGCTATCATTTAACTTTTTATATAGAAGATTATAATTATCATCACCACAAAGACTTTTTTTTTGAACAAAACACACCAGAATTTCTTTTTGGAAATAATGTATAACTATTCAAAAATTCATACAAGAAAAGAAAATTACTGCAAAACTAACAATCAATTATCGAAAATGAAATATTTTTACTGGCCCTTCCATGTTAATAACTTCTTCATACCATAACTTTATTTTTAAGAATACTAGAAATATAGCCCCCGCGCAAGCGCGGGGCGAATTCGTTTTTTTAAGCTTTACGTGTGTATAAGATTTTGTTGTTCGTATCTTGTCTAAATCTTTGTTTTTTTCGTATTGCAATATTGGAGTCATCACTTCCATTGAGTTCAATTCCGTTTTGTTATGTCTTCAAGTGAAGTGTAATTTTCATTAGAAAGCCAAATAAAAATCAGGAAGATTACGACATTAAGTTATGTACATAAGATAGTTTGAAAATCAGGAAGTTTAATCCCTACAACTTTCCGTACTACTTTATGAAAATTTCTAATTTATATGTAGAGATGAAATCTTTAATTTGCTTGTTGACATGGAATAATAATATAACGTCCCGACCGTCCACGGTTAATGAGCTGCTCATATTCGCGCTCTCGACCTGTAGATCCCATTCCATCTAACGATCGGTTCGTTAATTTTTCTAAAGTCTTCAAATCATTGTTTACTGACCATATAATCACCACCCGACCTTCCTCGTGTTTTGGATTCATTCGCATGGTATCATGAATCACTTCCTGATAGCTCATTCATCATTTCACTATACCAACCTAAGCACGCTTAACTCTGGAGTTCTAAACGGATGTGTGACGGAAAAGGTAAGTCAACTTTGGTGACATAGGTAACTAAATCAATTCTCTTAAGCCTTTTTATATATATCACAGCTCGGGATGTTTCCATTCACCTCCTCTCAAAGAATAAAACGTCTTTGTTGTGTCCCACGACAGGTCTCAAGTTGCCTCTCGGGTTAAAATCGAGATGGCTAACCAGCTGTAATACCACTTGTAATGCCTCGACCGCCACGCCTCATTCAAAATAAGTAAAAAAATCCGCCATCAATTTTAAAAAAATCTCTTGTACCTGAGTTAGTTATGTCAATCAAATAAACACCGAAGTGAAAGGTTCGACTATTTTAGTATGTCAACATACGATTTAAAAAAAAATATGTGGGACCAACTTAATATTGACATAGACACCCTTAGAAAAGACCAAACTGTAATATTATTATATAAAATTTAGTTTCTAGTTTACAAAATCTCATTTAGCTTAGTTGGTTATGTCAATCAAATAAACATTGAGGTGAAGGGTTCGAATCTCATAGTCAACATCCAATTTTTTTTTTTGAAAAGCCCATTACGAAATGGACACGTGGCAGAAGGGGAGAGAGTAAACTCTCCCATTATAATATAGATTTCAATGACAATTCAGTTTTTTAGGTGATACTCTGTTTCATAATAAGTTATCATTTATATTTTTTTATTTTGTTTCAAACAGTGTCATTATACAATTTCAATGTAACTCTATACTTCAAATTTAATTTTTTATTTTTTTGAATAACTAATAAATTTTTATTTAAATTATTCTCATTTAATTAATCATACATTAAATAAAAATATATTAGTTTTATACACATTTTTTAATCTTTGTAAAAAATGTCAGAGTGACATTTATTAAAAAAACATATGGAGTATTAGATTACTCAGTTTGTATGAATCACTTGTGTGGTGAAAATTATGTACTTCTGTGGTTGGTCAATGACAAGTTGATGTTTGAGTTAAAAAATAAATTTCTTGTTGGTTCTATAAATGCCGAATACCAAAGTCTAGAATTTCTCAAAAGTTTTTTTGCTTTTAGTAAACATCAAATATATTTTTAATCATGGGAGAATTTTAAAGTTTACTTTATTTGTTGGGTATTACAAATTTACATAGTTGAGGATCCATATATTTTTAATCATGGGAGAATTTTAAAGTTTACTTTATTTGTTGGGTATTACAAATTTACAATAGTTGAGGATCCTATCCTCGACATTCAGATCCTCAATTCGGGTCGGGTCAGATTATTTGGTTTTTGGGTTATTCGGGTTAGATCAAATGTAACCCGATTAGGAATCAGTTAAATTACAGATTGGATCGGATTGGATCGGTTTGGTTTATTTCAGATCTGGTTTGGTTTTCTATTTTTTTTTTTAGAATCGAATCAGAACTGAATTAACACCGGTTCAGATTTTAAATCAAAAAATTGGATCTGGTTCAAATTTTAACCTGAAAAAAAAACCAAAAATATAACAAGAAATATAAATTCAAAAGTCATTAAAATGTCAGAAAACTAGCAAGAAACAAACCGAAACATCCTTGAAACAGAAACAAGATCCTAAAAACATTTTTGAAACAGAAACAACATCCTTCAAACAAAGAAACAACATCCTCAAACAAACTGAAACATAATAAAACGAGATAGTCTAACATGTTCTTCTTTACAATTACAAGCATCCAATTCAAAGATGACCTGAAAAAAAAGCATGGGATTAAGACTTGGACTCGTCAAGTAACAATGCAAACATGATGCGAATTGCAACATGATTCGAATAACACATTCTCAGCCTAATAAATAACTAAATAAGAACGTGTACCTTGTTTAGAACATGATTCGCATGACACATTCTCAGATTAATCTTTCCAGGTTTGGAAGTGAAGTTGAGGCTCAAACTCTAAACAAAATGAAAAGAGAAGATTAAAAGCTGAATTGGAGTGCTCAAAATGTATTATCGTGTAAAAACATACATTTTTGAAGTTTATCTTGTAATTTAATTTCAGCAATTAGTTGTTGATTTGACACCATATTTTTTATTGATTTGGATCTCACACTTAAGTCATTGTTCTGTGTACATGAGGACCTCAATCATGTAGTGGGTCAAGCAACTTCTGGATGGATCAAGGATTCGATTATTAGTGCTAAAGGCAGACTCTGATGCAACAGAGGAGACTTCCATAGCTAAAACATCCTTAGCTATGACAGCTAAGATCGAGTAGTTTGAACTGTTGATCCTCCATCAAGCTAAAACATCAAACAAAATTCCTAGAGGATTGGGTTTAGGATTTTCTACTTTCTCATTCAAGTATAACTCTAACTCAGTGTTTGAATCCTGAAATCTCAACTCGTTCACCATTTCCTTGTACAAGGAATCCATTCTTTCATATCCATACTCATTCTCATCAGAAGAATCAATCGCAACCACATCTTGTGACTCTTGAGCACTATAACTCTGAGATTGAGACAATGAACCAAATGTTGGAGCAGTATTTGATGCTCCAAAGGCGTTGTACTCATCAAAAATTTTTTCCAGAACATCAGTGATTGAGTCGTTGAGCACCTTACTATGTGGACTATCTTTTCTATAAAGTTTTTCAAAGCAAAGACCAGAAAACTTCTTCTTGTTCCTCGGATCAAAGACACTTGCAACAATCAACAGCCTATTAATGTCTGTTAGACCATTTTAATACTTATTAAACTTTGCTCTCATAACCATAGCCTTTGTCTTAAGATTCTCATTTGTACTAATACTCAGTGTAATCAAATTCCTTTCTATGGTGACAATCTCATTGTAACACTTGTAAGAACTAGGCGAGTTAGAAGCAGAGACAACTAAATTAGAGTTCTAGAATATTACCAAGAACTTAACCAAACTCTCCACTTTATCCCAATCCCCTGAAGCTGGTGGTTCAACCCTCTTCTTGCCCTCCACAATCTATTGAAAGTGATCATTGTAAAGCTTGTCCTCAACTTCCATTCTATCAAACGCTGCCCTAAATTTCAAAGATCTTGACAACATCATGTATGTTAAATTTCATCGTGTCTTGCAGTCCAAAGATAAGATACCTCTTGTCATCCTTGCTGGCTTAACCTTCTGATCAAAAGATTCGACTGTCTTAGAAGAAGCTCTGATATATTTTATGGCGTTCCTTATTGCACACACACTCGCATCCACCCCTAGCAAACCATCTCGCACAACCAAGTTGATGATGTGAGCACAACAACGTAAATGCAGAAACTCACCTCCCAATACTAAGAACTCAGGTCCTAAAGCGTGGAACGCATTCTTGAACAACTTCAGAGCATTATTGTTTGCAGTGGCATTGTCTACTGTTATTGTAAACACCTTAGTTACTCCCCATTCAGCCATACACTCCAGTAAGACAGAGCATATTGTCGGTCATGTATGATCCGCTACATGCTTGAAACCAATGATGAATTTTCTAAGTTTCCATCTAGCATCGATAAAGTGTGATGTGATGACCATGTAGCTAGCTGTTGTACTCGGTGCAACCCAAATGTATATTGTTAATGAAACCCTTTGCTAGTTGCCACTGATCAGCTGCATCAAATCTGATTTCCTCTTTGCATACAACTCTACAATGTCCCTAGTTGATGTTCTTCGTGAATGTGGCTTAGGTTGATTAACCTTGTTGCATAAGTGCCTCCATCTCAAACCATCAACAAAGGATAGTGGTATCTCGGATATGACATGCATCTCATTAGTAGCTCCCCTTACAACTTCATTAGAAACCCTTGAAAGCTTCAACTGACCACCATCTTCATCATCACTTTTGGCATTAAGAATATGCTGAGTCTAAGTTTGACTTTGTACCCATGTCTGATATTCCTTGCAGATACCAAGATGCTTCTTAAGACAAGAAGTGCCATTGGACGTTGCACAACGCATAACTCTACCGCAATAGTTACAGTTGCATTTGTTTTTATTCTCCTTCAGTGTTGTGTAATGATTCCAAACTTTTGACCTTGTACTTGTATTCTTCTTCTTAACATGTGAAGCTTACTTGTTCCTCCTTTTGTTTCCACTTGCAGTAGCAGGACTAGTTGTCCCAAACTCATCTTTGTTTCCCTGAGTTTCATCATCATCTCTGGTAGCTTCATGTTGAGGTGATGAAGAATCCATCTGCAAAACAAAAACGAGATTAACACAGACACATTCACAACTTCTCAACACTTTCAGCTTTGTTACATAACACAATCTCAAGTTCTCAACATATCACAATCATAAAACAATATCGCTTTGATGAGCTCAAGTTCTCAAGTCTCAACACCTCCAAAATAAAAACCGCAAAGTGATTTACTCTATTATCGAACACAATCTAAAGTTATCAGCTTGATAAAAACACACTTCTCAAATCTCATTCTCATTACAATCACAAACATCATTATCGACTTATCACTTTATCTAACTATTGAATTGATTAACACAAAGAAATAAAAGACGTAACAAGTTCAAATCGTATGATTCATTTCATACCTTTGATTGATTCCTTGGAGAAGCTGAGAAAGGATATGTCTTAGTCGGAGAGGGAGATGAACTTTCTTGATGAAATAGGGAAATAAAAGGGAAGGGACAACAGAAAACATCTTTAAAGGATTCTAGTTTTTCAAGATGCATTCACAATCGCAATCGTCGTGTAGGAGGACTCTAGGTTTCGTTTGTTCAAGAGTGGAGAAGAAAACATCGACTCCCGAGAGACACACCTAACGCCTAAGAAAAATAATGATGGGTTGCTTTATTATTCGGTTTTTCAGGTTATCCGAACAGTTTCGGGTTTTACCCAAACCAAACTGTAACCCGATTCTTAAAATTTTAAAAACTGATCGGGTTATTAGACAAAATTGAAGCCAATTTTTTTAGGTTTTTCGGGTCGGTCGGTCGGGTTTAGTGGATCCGATTTATATGCCCAAGACTAGATCCAAAAATGTGTCCGTAAGTACCCTCAATTAATTGATAAATTGCTTATTTAGTACACCATCAAATACTAATATATCGATTTCCTGAAGTCTGGTAATATAAAATGTTAGTTGCTACGTGACAGAGAAAATATAATATATATGGAACTGAAATTGATTAGCTCAGTAGAATGTAATAGTTTTATAAATGTCACTATCAAGCAAATGGTGATTATTAAATTCTAGTAAATTAACCACCCTTTGCTTGATAGCGACATTAATAAAACTATCTCATTCTACTAAGCTAATTAATAAATTCTAGTAAAACAAAAATATTTTTTTGAAATTGAAAAGGTAAAATAATTCTCTCGCCTCTCTCTAAAGACCAACTCGCTCAGATCTAGTATTAGCTTCGACGTCCAGAGAAATCGGCGGTCGAACCGATGTGCGTGAGCTCCGACGCCGGTGGCACCTTCTTCCCTTCGTATCCTTTTACTTTTGCTTCTTTCACCTTCATCTTCCTCCTGTCGACATGTCTGCTTCTGTGGGAGGTCTCTTGGCTCTAGAGTCCTAGGTCTGTTGGTCGTGTTGCTTTATGGAGAATCAACGAGGCAGTGTGGGTTGTGGTGTGAACCGAGTTGGCTAATAAGGTACATACACCGTCGGATCTCATTTTGATTTTGTAGATCTCGATTGTGTTCATGGTGATGTCAGCGTGTGATGGTTCGGTTGAGACTCTCTCCTTCTTCTTCTTCTGGTATGATAGCCTTTCCGTATAGGCTAGCGGCTTAGGTCATGTGGAGTGGTGTTTGACGGCGTTCTGTGTTCTGAGGCTTAGCATCTCGTCTTGGAATCTGGTTCTGTTGTCGTCTCAGTAGAGACTCCTCTGGTTTGGAGGCGCGTGCCGAGTGTTACTTGCGGATGTGTGGTCGTGGTTTCCCTTGGGTTTTTGCGTGTGATTATCTTGTAGTCTGGGAGACGATGTTGTCTATGGCAGTCTATAATCGTCATGTGAGGCTTCTCTCTGTTTGTCTCATCCTGTCGCGAATCAACTTCAAGTTGCTTGGATCATTGCGAGGCTCTATGTTTTGTTTCGGTTTCGCTGTTTTAACTCTTGATTGTTTCCCAACGATTGGAGTCTAACAGTGTGTAGGAGATTGGTGTTGGGTTCTCCCCGGGTCAGGGCGTCAGTTTGAAGTTCAGATGAGTTAGTTCGGCTTCGCTTGGCGAGGGGACCTGGTGGAAGTGTGGTCATCCCAGTGCTTTGGAGGCTCTTTGGCCTTCTAAAGCAAACTAATCTTTATCTCCTATGCATGAACTGAAGCCTTGGTTTGTTTGATTATGTTGACATTGCAACCGTGTTGTTAGGATGCATCTTGCTCGTTGGCTTCAGGTCGTAGGTTCGTGCATTCGGGGTCTGGTGGTTCTCGTGGCTCGGGTTTCGCTGTAAGTCCGCTGCCCCTTTCCCATTCGACTCTAGAACTTGATGTCAGTCAAGAATACAGTTTGAAGAGATCATCATAGACAATCTACGCTCGGTGATGACACGAAAAAAACCGGCATCCAAGGCAACGAGGTAAACCTCACCCTTTAGTGGTCATCATCGTCGGTCGAGAATAGTCAATGATATTCTGAGGATTACGAAACGCTCTAGCGGAACATGTCGGTATAATGGGCGAACGAAGCTAGTACCGTTATGTATGATTTAGAAAATTTTGTTTTAATCAACTTGTATTTAAGACTTTGAATTCCCGTTAGATGTGTGGTTTAATATATATATATATATATATATATAATTCTAGTGAAACAAACATGGGTTATTTAATTGAACCTCTTGTTAAGAAAGAAACATTTAACTAAGTTCGAAAGATCTAAAGAGAAGTCAACTGTATGTGAAATATACAAAACGACGAATTCTACGTTAATCACCAACATGGGCCTAGTCAATAAACATTGTTACATGGGAGGATCCAAACAGTCATCATGGGCGGTAGGATTACAAGGCGGTTAACATGATTTTTCTACAGATGCTGGGTCCAATGTTCAGAGGTATGTTCTTCCCTAATGGTCGGCTACTCAATAATTAATTACCTTCATAATTACATTACATACAAAGCAATCTTTCAATTTTTTTTTAACTAAAGTAATCTCTCAATTTGCTCGATATAATTTTAACAAATCTTTCTCAGTTTGTTCTTCTCTATATTTGCTTCCCAAATTATGCGTTAACTTTGTTGAAAATATATTTAATAGTATTTCCCTCTAGAAATAAATCACTTTTTTTTATATTGAAAATTTATCATAATCTAATATATTAAAACATAGTCCTCTTTTTTATCTACTTATAAGTAGTCTAAGTTGGACCATTACATTTTTTAATTTCCTATTTATTCTCCTACTATTAACTTAATTATTATTAAATATATATTATATCAAACCAATTATCTTAATACTTTCAAAATAAAATATCTAAAAAAAGATATTCTTAAATATATTTTCGTAAGATTAGATTTTAATAATATTTTTTAATATCTTTTATTTAAAATATAAATATACATTTGTTTTTAAATAATAAAGTCATTATTAATATTAACTATATTTAAAAACGAAAAATTATTAATTATTCATTTATATAATAATATAATCTATAATTCATAAATTATAATACTTTGAAAATGAAAATTTAAGTCAAATTGTATTACATAGTGGCCACCTATAGGTTCAACCACTAGTCTGGTCTCAAATTTTAGCGTATTTTACGAATTTTATAAAAAATTTAAATAACGAGTTTAAATAAAAAACAAATCGGACTCCGTATAAAGTCATCAGTTAGTCAGTTTAACCGCGAGTCCAAATCGTAATCCGAAACACTGGATATAACGCTTCATTTATAACATTTAAATGTAAATACATAATCAAAAATACAATTTTATTTCATATAATTTAGTTTGTGTCGAAAATAATCTATTGATTTGAAAGCCCCGGATCAAAAATTTAGTTGTTCTTAAATTTCCTGGGCTTTGTATAATAATTTCAGGTCAATAATTAAATAGAGAAAACCACCAATATAACCATGAACTTTCAAGAAAAAGTAAAAAAAAGCTTCAACTTGTATATGAGCAATTTAAATCTCTAACTTTTAAATATTGACCATTTTAATCTTGTTCTTATGTTGACTCAACCATTTTAACTTAACAATAATCAACTGTTAACTTTAACTAACAAATACTTAACGTCTGTTAAATATATGAAGCTACGTAGTTTTAAAAAATTAAAAATAACAGTGCAACAAGAAAACCGATAACCCGACGTTGGTGGTCGGGTGGTTGGGGCGGCTCGCAAAGACCCTAAGGGTCGCGGGTTCGAAACCCCTCCACTCAGATTACCCCAACGTTGGACCACGCGGATATGGGTTGTGTTGGTAAAGCCCATTTGAATACCCGGAGAGAGGGTCCATCCGTGGGCTGCACCTCCCCTTGGGGATTAGTCTGGGCCTCGGCCTGGGATACCCCCAGGTTAAACAAAAAAAAAAAAAAAAAAAAAAAAAAGAAAACCGAAAATCTATGGTGTAACTTTCCTTTGGATATAGTGACTTTATTTGCTTTAACGAAGAAAAAAATATCACAGCAAACTCATATTTGACTTTATTTGTTTTTATTTCGGCTGGTACTCAACATTTTTTTGTAAGTCAATAGTTAGTTTTTTGTAAGTCAAGAAACTGAATTATAAAACTAAACTTTCATCAGTTTATCTCATTACAAGATCCACTGCCTCCTCCATCAAAGACTTTTTTATCAGCCGTGATGGATTCATCACCCTCTAACTGTATGTGTCCTTTTCTTCTCACTCTGCAGAACTTTGTTAACAATATATTTTTGGTGTTTATATATTTTTCTCTCAATACTAATACTGAGTTATTTTTATGTTAAAGGCTTAATTACAAAGACTGACTTGAGGCCCTGGAAGGGGACATGGGATAGTTTCAGAACATCCTTCAACTCGAATCAGATATGGCACTTAACACGCTCTGGGTCAGCAAGATTCCATGGTCTTCCAAGATCTGGTTTTCACAAGATACACCTAAATTCTTAGTCATCACATATATTGCAGTAAATGATCATATGGCAACGAGAGAGAGAAGGCTTTAAGAAGGAACTCTCAAGTTGATGGATCGTGTAGTCTTTGCACGTACATGCAACTGTATATCATCACTTTTATTGCACTTTTATTTTTAATTATCTAAAGCTACGTAACTGACGTGAAGTGTTTATTAATTAAAGTTAACGTTGACTATTGATAAGTTAAAATGGATGAGTCAACTTAATAACAAGATTAAAATGGCCAATATTCAAGAGTTGGAGATTTAAATTACTCATATATAAGTTGAAGGTTTTTTTTGTTTTTTTTTTAAAGTTCATGGTTATTTTGGTGGTTTTCTCTAATTAAATATATAAAAATATTAATATCAGACGTCGATTTGATCTACACAGTTTGTTCTCTGTCTCTCCTCAATGGCTCTGTTTTAAAAAGGGCAGCTTTATCATCTCTCTTTCTTTTCTCTCTTTACAAGCATCCATGGCTAGATGATGACGACGATTCACATAAACTAGGGTTCTCCACAAGCCATCTTACGCGTTTCTTCCCAATCACCTCCCTTCCCTCAATCATCATCATTTTCACCGACAACAACCTCAGGGACTATCGCTTCTGATTAACCAATTTTAACAGAGGATCTCCCAGATTCTTTACATATCCGTACGTTCTAATATTCATTCCGACAAATCTACTTCTACTTGTTGTTTTTACCAGATCGGGGTTGCTTCTGTTTATATTACTCCACCTGTTTGTAATAAATATCCTAGTTAAAGTAGTTGCTATGTTTACTGGATCTCTTACAAGTTTTCGTTAGTCTTACGTTAAAAAAGGATTGATCTTTTGCTTCTTCCTGAAGACAACACGAACGTGCACACATGTGTCTGTTCTATTTTAGTATAATTGTCTCTTCTACTCTCTCAAAGCTTCGAACTTTGTGCTCCTTGATCTGACTTCTATTTATATCTTTAATTAGCTTAACCATGGCGTTGAAGTCTACTTCTGCTGATGGCAAAACCAGAAGCTCTGTTCAGATCTTCATTGTCTTCAGCCTATGTTGCTTCTTCTACATCCTCGGAGCATGGCAACGAAGTGGGTTCGGCAAAGGAGACAGTATCGCTCTCGAGATGACCAACAGT
This sequence comes from Moricandia arvensis, assembly GCA_905132765.1. Lineage (NCBI taxonomy): Eukaryota > Viridiplantae > Streptophyta > Magnoliopsida > Brassicales > Brassicaceae > Moricandia > Moricandia arvensis. Next base: position 90,628 of record CAJHQP010001006.1, read on the forward strand.
GGAGCTGATTGCAACATCGTCCCAAGCTTAAACTTCGAGACTCATCACGCAGGTGAATCTAGCATCTCTGGTTCATCAGCAAAGGTCAAAGCTTTTGAGCCATGTGATGCTCGTTACACCGATTACACACCCTGTCAAGATCAGAGGCGTGCAATGACTTTCCCTAGAGACAGTATGATTTACCGTGAAAGGCATTGTGTTCCAGAGAGTGAGAAGCTTCGTTGTCTTGTGCCTGCGCCTAAAGGATATGTGACGCCTTTCTCTTGGCCTAAGAGTAGAGACTACGTGCCTTATGCTAATGCTCCGTATAAGGCCTTGACTGTTGAGAAGGCTATTCAGAATTGGATTCAGTATGAGGGTGATGTTTTTAGGTTCCCTGGTGGTGGGACTCAGTTTCCTCAAGGTGCTGATAAGTATATTGATCAGCTTGCTTCTGTGATACCTATGGAGAATGGTACTGTTAGGACTGCTTTGGACACTGGTTGTGGGGTAATGTCTTTATGTTTGATTGTTTTGTTCCTCATTAGTTAACATTGTGGAACTGAACTGAAGATGTGTTGGTAGGTTGCAAGTTGGGGAGCATACTTATGGAGCAGGAACGTGCGAGCGATGTCTTTCGCACCAAGAGATTCACACGAGGCTCAGGTTCAGTTTGCTTTAGAGAGAGGTGTTCCCGCTGTTATTGGTGTACTTGGCACCATAAAGTTACCATACCCAACACGGGATTTTGACATGGCTCACTGCTCTCGTTGTTTGATTCCATGGGGAGCAAATGGTATGACAAGTTTGTAGTTCTTTAACAAATGATTCAGTTACTTCACTGAAGTCTTAATACTGTTTTGGTGTTTTGTTTGAACAGATGGGATGTACTTGATGGAAGTTGACCGTGTGCTTAGACCTGGTGGCTACTGGATTCTCTCTGGTCCTCCAATCAACTGGAAGATTAACTACAAGGCCTGGCAACGTCCCAAGGAGGAGCTTCAAGAAGAACAAAGAAAAATTGAGGAAGTTGCTAAGCTTCTTTGTTGGGAGAAGAAGTATGAACACGGTGAGATCGCTATCTGGCAGAAGAGAGTCAATGATGAGGCATGCCGTTCAAGACAAGATGATCCTAGAGCCAGTTTCTGCAAAACTGATGATACTGATGATGTATGGTACAAGAAGATGGAGGCATGTATTACACCGTACCCCGAGTCAAGTAGCTCAGAAGTGGCTGGAGGAGAACTTCAGGTTTTCCCTGATAGACTCAACGCAATACCGCCTAGGATCTCTAGTGGTTCCATCTCTGGTGTCACTGTTGATGCATATGAAGATGATAACAGACAGTGGAAAAAACATGTGAAAGCGTACAAGAGAATCAACAGTTTACTTGACACAGGAAGGTACCGTAACATCATGGACATGAACGCAGGGTTTGGTGGGTTTGCTGCTGCTCTTGAATCTACAAAGCTATGGGTTATGAATGTTGTCCCCACGATTGCTGAAAAGAATAGACTTGGTGTTGTGTATGAACGAGGACTCATTGGAATCTACCATGACTGGTAAGTAAAAGAAACATGCTCATCTCACGTCGTAAAGTACTTTGTGTTCTGGTTTGAGAGACTTTGTTTTTTTTTCAGGTGTGAGGCTTTCTCTACATATCCAAGAACATATGACCTGATCCATGCGAACCACCTCTTCAGTTTGTACAAGAACAAGTAAGTCTTTCTCTGTGTTTGAATTTTTTCAAACACATGTTGATTGGTTGTTTTTTTTGTGGCTGCTAATGATTGAAGCTGGAATGTTTTAGTTGCAATGCGGATGGCATTCTTCTGGAGATGGATAGAATTCTCCGACCAGAAGGAGCTGTTATCATCAGAGACGATGTTGACACGTTGATCAAGGTGAAGAGAATCATATCCGGAATGAGATGGGACTCGAAGCTGGTTGATCATGAGGATGGTCCTTTAGTTAATGAGAAGGTTTTGATTGCAGTGAAGCAGTATTGGGTCACCAACTCCACCTCGGCTCACTGATGTTTCGGTGTGACTTGAACATTTTGATCAAATGATAGAAAACTTCTTTGTCCTTAGGGAATCTGAGAGAGCTACACTCTCGTCTTTGTTACACTTTTCCAAGTATCTTTATTTATTGTGTAATAGTTTATATTTGTTTCTTAATCCGAAAACTCGGAACTTTTGATTTACATTTTTGTTTTCTTGTGATGAAAAGTGAAAAGAACAAGAGATTGAAGTGGATACGAGTCTTCTTGACTGTGTATGGCTATGAATCCACGTGCAACTCTTTTGAATCTTTAGGCTTTTACAGGTAAGAGATGAGAGATTCTAGTTGACATGTTGCTCTATTTCTTTGCTAGAGCTCGGATAATTAGTTAATCTACGTCTTCACATGTTTTGTCATAATCTGTTTATTTACTCTCTTATGTCACCTTCTTTAGTTTGTTAACTCTTTTTTGTTGCTCTTCGTAGACACCTTGGGATCACATGATTGTAGAAATTTGTGATCATGAGTATGAGTTAGGCTGAGATCAAGAACAATCAGAAGAGAATGAGAAAGATTGAGATAGTGGATGAGAAACAAAGAGTTTCTGGATAATACTTTCTTTTATTTGATTTCTGTGTTTTCATCAAATTCATATACAAGAAAATTTATACATATGACTTAACTAATTTAATGTGTGGTAACGAATATTAACCACATGTTACAACTACTAAATAAGTGGTGATTAGAAAAAAGTGAACTGTAATCGCACTCAGATTTCACTTCCTTCCCCAAACTTTACTTGTTCTCCAAACTTCACATGCTTCTCTTTTTGTTTTAGTTTCATTTCAACAGTGATAGCAGCACAAATTGCTACACGAGCAACATCATTCAGAGAATCAGAGGGGATCCACGCAGCCTTACTCTGTCACGGTGGAGGCCTTTACTCACTAAAGAGACCCGAGTTCGAATCCGCACCACATCAGATTTTCATACGCTTGGTCACTAACTTTTCACATTTTCTTTCCGAAAAATGGTTTATTTTTTAATGCGTCCCGTCACGGGGAACGATGAAGCCAACGAAACTTATTCCAGAACATGATTAACTTCTTTCAACTTCAACCATGTAGCTCCTGCTTTTATAATTGTTCACTTTCAGTTCGGTATTTCTATGTATAGAGATTAACAACTACACTAAAACCATATATATTTTGGTTTGGTTAAATATATTGTCAATTTTCGGTTTATTCCTTTTCTTACCAGCAAACTATAATTATATTTATATTTTGTAATATTTTTGTGAATTTTAGTTTAGATGATTAAATTCAGATTTGTTAAAACATAAATAAATTTTCAGTATTTTAACTTTTGAAGATATTGATTTTCTTTTTCCTTTTAACTATTAAAATAATTAATTAAATAAAGTTAATAATTATGATATTTTCATAAAATAAGAATAAGAAATTTTAAAATATCATAATATATTAAAGAATAAAATTTTATCACAAATATATGCCAATAAAAAATTTTAAAAATATATTTTGTTTAGTTTGATGAAAACTGAAAATATAATAACATTTAACCTAAAACAAAATATTCTAAAATCAATGTTTTAATTATAAAGATCAATTATGTCAATAAAATAAGTTATAGATATTAGTAATTATATTATATAGTTTACATATAACTATATTACAATCAGTCGGTTTAATTAGTTTATTCAATTTGATTAGTATACCAAATCCAAACTACTTTAGATTAAACACATTATTTCCTTCCTTTTTATTTATTTTTATTTATGGGTTTCTTTCCTTCTTATTTAATTTTAGTTTGTTATATTTACCTTTGTATAAACCAAAACAGACAAACCATCAAACTTTAAAAGGATAAAGCTTCTGGGTCACGTTACATAGAAAAAATCAACCTAAGATGACCATTTCCTTAAAATAATGCCCCTTGTTTGACGTTGGAAGAAACAAAGGAGAAGTAAGAGCTGGAGCAAAGCAAGCAAAAACATCACCAGCCACAACTCCTTACAAGAACTTAAGCATCCTCTCTACACGTCTCAATCCAAAAATTGAAGAAAGTTTTTGCCGTCCATGATCTATAAAGAATTCTGAAAACAAATCATGTTATATACGTAATTAAACAAAATAGGTTTGTAAACGGTTTTATATGAACATATAACTTTTTGGGCTTAAAGAATATTAAATGATTTATTCTATAGTTTGAGGATAAAAAGCTCGACTGGCCGCTTACGTTACTACTTTCAAAAGCGTTGGATCTGGAAATAAAACGCTTGCACGTAACACTAACCTAATACAATTAAGAATTTACATATACCAAATACTAAATACTAAACAGTCAATCAGACGTCAAGTTATTAAAACAAAATCCACACTTCACGTTATTTGGACTTATATAAACAAAACTTAATCAGTTCTTCTCTCATCCATTCTTCCTTTCCTTTGGGACTAATTTGGTTTCCACAAACTAATTATACTTTCCCCACATTTTAATTTCTTTGAGAAAAAAATGAGATTCTTCCTTTGTATTCTTGCGTTACAACAACTGTATATGCTAAGTGTCGCTCAAGAATTCGATTTCTTCTACTTTGTTCAACAGGTAAAGTTGATATAAATCTAATAACACATATGTCTCTCTACAAGAATGATCAATATATTTGTAAATTTATGTTTTTGTATTGCAATGCGCAGTGGCCTGGAGCGTATTGTGATTCAAGACATAGTTGTTGCTATCCAAAAACCGGGAAACCAGCTGCGGATTTTGGAATTCATGGTCTTTGGCCTAACTACAAAACTGGTGGATGGCCTCAGAACTGTAATCCTGATAGCACATTTGATGAATCACGGGTTTGTTTTAACTTCTAATCACGTTATGTTTTTAGAAAGTAATTCATATAAATTAGGACATTAGTTATTTGAGAAATACTCTAGGATAGCCATAAAAAAAATTGTCACAAAAATAATTTTTAAAGAAAAAATGATCAAATTTTTTTTTTATTAAGGGTGTAAATATACACTTATACCATAGGATTAACTAATTTAGACCTATGATTTAAAGTTATGGGGTGAAATTTTGAGGGTGAGCTTATAATTTTTAAAAATAAAAAATAAAAATTTCAAAAATAAAAAATGTTATTTCTATCTTTTTTTCAAGTTATTTTGGTAACAAAAACTAAAAAATGACCATTTAAGATAATTGCTCTTAGTATTTTGGGAGCCTTTATAACTTGTAGGTTTGTATTAGTTTAGCAAAAGAAAATCAAATTTTACTAAATGTTGTGAAATAATTTAACTAATGAAAACTGAAAATGAAAAATGAAGGTATCGGATTTGATGATCAACTTACAAAGAGAATGGCCAACATTGTCGTGTCCAAGCAACGATGGTGTGCACTTTTGGACACACGAATGGGAGAAGCACGGAACGTGTGCCGAGTCTGAGCTCGACCAACACGATTACTTTGACGCTGGTCTCAAACTCAAACAGAAAGCTAATCTCCTTCATGCCCTCACAAATGCTGGTACAACATTCATTTCTTTTGCCCTTCAAATAAATCTGTATTGTTATTTTCTTTTTATATATGTATTGTTTTTCATGATGCAGGGATCAAACCAGATGATAAATTTTATGAAATTAAAGATATTGAGAGAGCGATCAAAGAAGCAATTGGATTTGCTCCGGGAATAGAATGTAACAAGGATTCGTCGCATAATAGCCAACTTTATCAGATTTATCTTTGCGTTGACACTTCAGCCTCCAACTTCATCAACTGTCCTGTTATGCCACATGGTCGATGCGACTCTCGAGTCCAGTTTCCAAAGTTCTAAATCTTACGGCTGAATTTATATTTTTTAATTATATTTGGGAGAAAAAACTACCTTGTACTTATTTGGTTTTTATTTGTGTTTCTTGCAACCTTTAATTGCAATAAAAATATATGATCAGATGATACCCTGATTTGCTGGTAACAGAATCACAAATGTTTTATCAAAAACAAAAATGTATCATAAAGTTTATTACTTATCTCTAAATTTGATCTGGATTCCCTCGATAAAATTCAAAGCATCTTTGTAATTTATACTACTAGTTAAACTAATGTCAATAACTACATGGGGTTGTTCAGAGTGGTTTCGTATGATAACTTCTTTCAGCGACAAATAAAAGTAAAAGTAGATTCATTTCTCTTAACTAGTTTCGGCCATAAATATCTAATTGTGGCGTAGGCAAATGATAAGGGAAAACGTAACCGATGAAAATGAAATGAATCGTACTTTGAATTGATGTTCATGAAACAACAATTCAACTCTCACATGCAATGAGCTTGGCAGTAGAAAAGCTCAAGAACAGAAATGAGGATACATGGGAACTTTCCCAGAGAAAAAGATGAAGGGAGAAGAGTAACAAACTTTATGATTTTTTCGATAATCTGATTTCTACCAACGAACAGCTATATAACTTGATTCTTCTGCTGGCATGGTTCATGTCGACGTGGCATACCCTCCCCTTTTCCTGTATCAGCAAAATTCAAAATCTGAAATTTCCAGCTGAAAATAGTTTAGGCCAACGACCACTCCATTTTAAATGTTTTATTTATGGATGTAATAGTTGTGTCTTTTAATATCTGAAAGGCATGACAAAGGAAATGTGAATGCAGTGCTACTTTAGCAAGCCGTAGAAACCTTAGACCAACATTAACGCTGGTTTCTTAGTGGATTTTTAAAGGTAATGATCCATTTAAATAAATCAGAATAAAATTAAAAAGGGATTACTAATCCTTAACAAGAGTTTTTTAGGAGCGATTTTAAGTGGGTTTTTTTAACCACGAGTCTTCTCACCGCGTCTCCTCCGGCGACTGTCGTATTCTCCGTCAGGACCGATCAAAACCACCACAGACGACGACTGTCTCGATCCGCATCGTCTTCTCCATCAGAAACCGATAAGAACCCACTAAGACGACGACTCGCTCGGTCCTCACCGCGTCTCCTCCGGATTGCAGATTCTCTCAGGTGTGTGGTGAATGCAGCGGTGGTGAAGACTCGTATCATTAAGGTAAGCCCCATCCATCGTCGATTCAATATTCGTTACCTCTCTTTGATTCAATAACCTCCAGTGGATATTATCTGTATGATTTGAGAGGGTAAATCTATTGATCGATTAGGTTTTCTTGGAGTATAGGTGACTACGGTTCTTAATTTTTTGGGTCTTTGTAAAGCTGGTCTTTGATCGATTGTTTAGTTAAAAAGTCATGAGTATACACTGACAAGTTAGTTAATCTTCACACTAGTGTTCTGTTATGATCTGTGAAGGCGTATTTAGGTTTTGCTAGGATGTTGTTGAAAGATTCATTACAGTTTTTGTTAAGAGCATTCGTTGTAACATCACTTGTCGAAATGCAATTTGTTTTGTAACATAAATGTGATGTTTAGATTTCAATTAGCTAGTTCTTAATCGAGCAAACTGTTAAATGTTTGGTACTTTGTCTCTTTATTTTATTAGCTATGTGTTTTAGCTTATCTCATATCACTAGTGAAGGTATAAAAGTTGACTGAGTTGTTTATTATGGCAGGGACTTTGGTAGTTCTATGAAGTCCCTTTGGCTCTCACCCTTTGAGCTGCCAATTGAAGTTGACTGTGAGGTATGTCTACAATTTCTTTTTTTTTTGTTCTGAATTTCTTTTGTGTGGATAGTACTTAGGTTAATAAATGTTGGTTAGAGTTAGGTTATGGTTAGTGGGTATGCATGTGATCAATGCTTGTGATGAATGCTTGGGATGAATGGTTGTTTTAGGGTTAAATTAGGAGTGTGATGTAGTAATAAATACGTTTAGATACATGTCTACTTATCTTTAAAAACTCATAGAGTAAAGATAATTAAAAGACACATATTTGCTTCTACTTTTTTCATCTATTAGAGCAGGTGCCATCTCTCTTTCTTTTCATCTTAACACCATCTTCTTCTTCTCTGAAACACCCACTATAGGCTCTATCTATTCTCTGAAAGTTTAGGATATGGATTCTACGAATCCATATAGTATTTTTTCCAATTTCATTGACTTATTGAACATTCAACCATGTCCTTATGCGAGTTTTCCACTTGTTGGGGAGGTCGGATCATCACAAGTCCCTGTCTTTAGTACGCAATGTACAAAAATTTCAAGTTTCTGTGAAGACTCGCCTAGAGAGCGGAAAGAAAAAAAGAAATGGACAGTCAATGATGATCTTATGCTCATTAGCGCATGGTTAAACACAAGTAAGGACCATGTGGTAGGCAATGAGCAGAAATCACCTGCTTTCTGGTCACACATTGCGGCTTACTTTGCAGTTAGCCCCAAGGTAGAAAGAGGTGAAACCCGAGAGGTCATTCAGTGTAAGCAAAGGTGGCATAAGATGAATAACCTAGTGTGCAATTTCTGTGGCTCCTATGCGGCTGATACTGTTAAGCTGGCACACGAAATCTTCTACAATGTCATAAGATTAAGTTTAACCTTCACCATGCTTGGGAGGAGTTGAGGAATGACCAGAAATGGTGTGAAACTGCTAGTAGCAAGATTGATGGAACTGGTAAAAAGAGAAAGTGTGATGATGGAGCACAATCTGAAAGCTCTCAAGCAACTTTGAATCTCAGAGATGAACCAACAAAATGACCTCCTGGTGTTAAGGCTGCGAAAGGAGCATCCGCTAAGAGAAGTACAGCAGAGAAACAGGCTGCCTTAGAGTTTCAGACCATGTAGTTTATTAAGGAGAAAGATATGGTCGTGAAATAGAGACTTTCAAAGATGGCTTTGCTTGACAGTCTCATTTCCAAAAAATATACACTTTCTAAAGCTAAAGAAGCTCTGAAACAAAAGCTAATTATAGAGATGATGATTAATTAACTTCATGTTCTGTTTGCTATGTTTCATGTTCGGATTTTCTATGTTACATGCTTTGTTTTAATGTGATCATGTTTTGGTTTTCATCTAGGTTTGCTTACTGTTTAAATCGCATCTTCCATAATGTTTGTATAAATCGCATGTTCCATAATGTATGTTGAAGTTAATGTGAGCATGTTCTGTTCAGGTTAATATGATCATGTTATGTTCTTAGTTTAAGTATTGAATATTGTTGTTTGTGTGCAGGATTGTTCAAGGACACAACTCACAGGCTCATGATTCCTCGCAGAGTTTTTGTAAGTTTGTGTTTGTATGTGTCACATGTTTCTGTATGTTTGTGTCACGAGTTATCTATCACAGGTTTTTGTATGTTTCTGTCACGAATTATCTGGTACAGGTTTTGTATGTTTTGTATGTTTGTGTCACACGTTATGTTATCAAACCATTGTTTTGTATCTTTGTATGTTTGTACATTTTCTCTATATAACAGAAGTTCATTCACCATGCAAAAATTCATTCACCAAGCAAAGTATTCACAAATACTTGTTCTCTCTTTCTCACCAAACAAGTTCCATTCTCTCTTTCTCACCAAATACTTCTTCTCACCTGCTGATAAACACTTTTAAAACACTTTGAAAAATTTATTTACAGGAACCCTTTATCAAAAAACCCAATATAATTTTAGGTTTTGATCACATATATGGCTTCTTCTTCTCAACACACTTTTGAGGGAGTAGATGATGATAGTTTTGATCGATATTTTGATCAACATTTTTATCAAACATTCTAGAATTTGTCCATTGGTCACAAAGAAGAAAGAAAAAAAAAAGGAAAAAACGAGTTCATATCCAAAGAAATCGTGAAGAAGGAGATGTACGTTTATGGAATGATTATTTCAGTGAAACTCTAACATATCCTGCAAATCTATTTTGACGGCGATTTAGAATGAACAAATCATTGTTCATGATTATTGTTAATCGACTCTCCAATGAATTTGATTTCTTTCGACAAAAGCATGATGCTCTCGGCAGGTGTAGTCTCTCTCCACTTCAGAAGTGCACAACAGTCATTCGTGTCTTGGCATATGGTACTGCGGCTGATGTTGTTGACGAATACCTCCAACTTGGTGAAAATACTACTCGGTCATGTGTGGAACATTTTATGGAAGGAATAATATATTTATTCGCTGATGAATACCTAAGAAGACCAACACCGGCTGATCTTCAACGTCTACTTGATATTGGTGAGTATTGTGGATTTCTTGGAATGATAGAAGTATCGATTGTATTCATTGGGAGTGGAAGAATTGTCCCACTGCTTGGAAAGGTCAATATTCATGTGGTTCGGGAAAACCCACAATCATTTTAGAGGCGGTCGCTTCTTATGATCTATGGATATGACATGCTTTTTGGACCTCCAGGTACCTTAAATGATATAAATGTTCTTGACCACTCACCTTTTCGATGACATAATAAAAGGTCACGCATCGCAAGTCACTTACTCGGTCCATGGAAGAGAGTATAATTTGGCTTACTATCTCACCGATGGTATTTATCCGAAGTGGGTAACTTTTATCCAATCTATTCCAATAGCACAAGGATCGAAAGCGGTTTTATTTGCTCAACATCAAGAAGTTGTCCAAAAAGATGTCAAGCGTGCTTTTGGAGTCTTGCAAGCTCGCTTCGCGATTGTTAAAAATCGAGTATTTTTTTGGGATAAAATCAAAATTGGAAAGATTATGAGAGCATGTATCATACTCCATAATATTGTAGTAGAAAACGAATGAGATGGATATACTCAATTTGACGTTTCCGAGTTTCTACAAGGTGAAGATAACAGAAGTTCACATGTCGATCTCAGGTATTCTACAGATATCCCGACAAATATCGACAATATGATGGGTGCTCGAAAGAAAATTCGTGATAAAAAAATGCATCAACAACTCAAAGCTTATTTGGTTGAACATTTATGAAGTAAATTTGGACATGATGAAGACAACAACTGAGTTCGGATGTTTCTTTCAAATTATTCTCGTTTATTTTATTAATCCTTGTATTTTTTAATCTATGTTTCAAATGTTCATTTTTACTATGTTTCATGTAATAAATAATTTTTTATCTTTAAAAAAATTAAGGATCCCTAATTAAGAAATCACCATTGGACCACATTTTCTTAGAGTTTATTACCTATGTTTCTTAACTACAATGAAAGTACAATTAATTAGTTAAATAATGATTAAGAAACCCAAAAGATGTAAGGGCATGTTTATCCTTATAACCCCTATTTGGGGTTCTTAACTTTTTTTGGTTTGATTTAAAAAAATTAAAAATGAATCACTCAGGGACCGTTACGTGTCAATGGAGCCCACAATACAGTGTAAGAGTTGGTTCTTAATTAAGAATTTTTTAAAACCGGTTATTAAAGAAAATAATGGGGTCGACGACTATTTTTTGTTAAGAATCCCTTCTAAAGACTCCCAATAAAGATGCTTTAATAGGGTTAATGTTGCTCTTATACAAATGATCTTGCGAGCCGTAGAAAGCTCTCTTATGATTAATTGGTTGGCTTGGTTTGTTGTCCCCCACGCTTGGGTCTTTATGATGTTTGGTTTGCAATTTGGAGGTAATTCCTTGCCCGTTGAGTTTGTTATTGACGTGGACATATGTGCTAGCTGTGTTTGCGTTCGGACTTTGGAAGAAATTAAAATAGAGTTGATGTGGGGGTCATGTATTAGACCATCCACAATGGTGGATTCAAAAGTGGAGTCTTTACTAATTAAAAAATAATTTTTTTTTTGTTTTGATTAGTTAAGGATTTTAATTCAAAATGGTAGGTGCATTGGTGTTATCCGAAATGGAATCCTTAGGAATAAAAAAATATTAAAAATATAAATTTGGGAAAAATAATTTTTTTTATTGCAAAGTTTTTTTTTAAAAAGATACAATAACTTTTACTGATCATCACAAAATTTGTTCTAAATATTCTCAATCAAATCATTTTTCAGCTATTGATGTATACGTTTATCGCGAAGATGAATCCGAATGCCATGCATTTCCTCGAGATTTGGAGGCATGTAGGCACTATAAGACATATCGACCCTTGCACTTCTGGTGGCATCTTCTTCTTCAAATTCCGATGTATTGTACTGAGTGTATCCATCTCTTTCATTTTCGACAATCATATTATGTAGTATGATACACGTTCTCATAATCTTCCCTAACTATTCCTTGTCCCATGAAAGAGCCGGGTTTTTCACAATCGCAAATCGAGCTTGCAATAATCCAAAAGCCCGCTCCACATCTTTTCGGGTTGATTCTTGAACTTTAGCAAATAACTCGGCTTTTGGACCTTGAGGAAGTGAGATAAATTGGATAAATGTTGACCACTTTGGATAGATACCGTCTGTGAGATAGTTCGCCAGATTATACATGTGTCCGTTGACCACGTACTGTACCACGGGAGCTCGACCTTGCGTAATGTCATCAAAGACAGGAGACCGCTCGAGGACATTAATATCGTTTAAGGTACCCGGGAGACCAAAGAAAGCGTGCCAGATCCAAAGATCATGTGAAGCAACGACCTCTAAGACAATTGACGGTTTTCCTAATCCACGTGCGTACTGCCCTTTCCAAGAAGTAGGGCAGTTCTTCCACTTCCAATGCATACAGTCAATGCTTCCTATCATCCCAGGAAATCCGCGCACCTCTCCAATATCGAGTAGTCGTTGAAGATCCTCTGGTGTGGGTCTTCGTAGATACTCTTCTCCAAATAGCTGGATTATTCCGTTAGTGAAATGTTTTAAACATGAAAGTGCCGTGCTTTCACCAAGTCGGAGATATTCGTCAACCGCGTCAGCCGCAAAACCATAAGCAAGCATTTGAATTGCTGCCGTACATTTTTGTAGGGGTGAAAGACCTAACCTCCCGGTTGCATCTCTTCTTTGTTGGAAGAATGGAAATTCTTCGGAGAGGGCATTGACAATACGCATGAATAAGTCTTTGTTCATACGGAAACGACGTCGGAATAAATGTACCGGAAATGTCGGTTCTTCGCTGAAGTAGTCTTGCCATAGACGGTCGTGTCCGGATTCGCGGTTTCGTTCTATATAAGAACGTCTGTGTGGCTTTTTCGGTTGGGCCTCCAAAATATTGTTGTAGGTATCGTCTATGAGATCGTCGATAATTTCGTCCAATCTTTCGTCCACTCCATAGGATGAAGATGATGACATTTTCGGGTTGTAGAATTTAAACTGCATGATTAATCATCTTAATGTGAAAAATCGGTCTATACAAAATAAAAATAAAAATTTAAACTGCATTGAATGTCATATAAATTGTTAAGCCATTCGTTTTGATCACTCATGCCAAAAAATTATTATGATGACATTCGTTTTACTGCTGCACACATATGATTACAAGTGGTTTGATTTACCAAACCGCGAATCCGGTTTGACTTATAAATGACGACAAACGTTGTAGTCATATAAATTGTTAAGCCATTCGAATACTCCTAAATGGTTTGACTTACCAAATCAATACATCTATTTCAAGCACAAATTAGAATGGACCCAATATAAAGATGATGGTTGTACACAGAAGACTAAGATGGTAGTTGACTAAATGGAAACAAAAAAACTTGGCATCTCAAGAAACATAAAAAGTTGGCATTTCAATATCATTACAACAAAAGAAGTTATCTAGTTTATGGAAGCAATAGTAGTTGATTACAAGTTGATAGGAGTAAGCCACAAACATCCGACAAAGGAACCTAGAGAGCGCTGTGCTTGAATAAGAGAAAAAAGCAACTCCCTAATGAGATGATACAATGGAAACTTATACTAGCTTTTACAACTACCCGTGACTTCTTCTACTTTCCGTGACTTCTACTTTCAGTGACTTCTTGTACCTTCAAAACCAGTGACTTCTTGTACCTTCAGAACCCGTGACTTGTTGTAACTTGTTCAGCAGCTACACCTGAAAGAAAACAAAAGACAACATGTTACTTAATATCAAACCTATACTAGCATTAAACAACATGTTACTAACCTAATCTAATATCAAACCTATATTAGCATTAAACAACATGTTACTAACCTAACCTAATACCTTAATATCATCATATCATCTCAGTCATGAGTTCCACTTTAAGAGATTCTTCCACCTCCGAGAGAGGATCCTTTTTCGCAAGTAAACGTTCTAGAATCTTTTCTTTAGAGATTTTATGTTTAACTTCCAAGATGGACTGAAGCTGTGACATTTCTTCTTCCTTCCCACTCTTCTTTCTCTTGCCAGCAGCCTTAGCAGCTTTGACACCAACTGGTCTGGTTTCAGGCTCGGGAACTTCATCTTCTGTATCAATGTCGACGACTTGTTTGCGCTTCTCTTTCCCACCATCTTTAAGAATGTAGGTCGTGCACCATTTCTGGTCATGCCTAAGCTCCCTCCACGCGTGTTCAAGGCCGAACTTGATGCCGTACAATTTGGAAAACAAGTCCAGAGCCTCTTTCATCAAATCGTCTTCATTCTGGCCACTACCCAGCCCCCTCAATGCCGCGTTATAACAACCAACGAACTTACATACTTGCTCATTAATCCTAGCCCACCTCTGCTTTGCTGGACCAAGCTCTCTAGGTACCGTCCCAATCAGTTGAGGGCTCTCGTTGTAGTAATCTACAATTCTCTTCCAGAAACGGTCAGCTTTCTGTTCACAGCTCACAATGGGGTCTTTGCTCGTGTTAAGCCACACACCAATGAGGATTTTATCCTCATTGGTAGACCATTTCCTCCTCTCTTTGCTAGCAGACTTGACAGTAGGCTCGACAGGGGACTCAACACCAGTTTGGAAACAACACTCGACTCCCTGTTGGACCCAAGACTCATCAGGACCTTGCCTACCGAACCAAGCTGGTTCAGGGGACTCAAGATCAACTGACGTTTGACTATACAAAAGATTAATAAAGCCAGTTGGGGGGTATTCATGTTTAGATTTTGGTTTGTGTTACTCTATTACCAACACAAACCCTTAAGTAACCGATAGAAAGTAAGTAAGCATTTAGTTTCAGAGTAGTTAGGCAGATAGAAAACAATCAAAGCATTAACCACCACTCTAATCATAGTAATAAACTCAAATGCTGCTCTATAAGTTCTACACTAGCTACGTTTAACCGAACAAGTACGAAGGCATCAAATCTAGCATTAAAAACCATTAAGGCATGAAGAGAGAAGTTATTTTTAATTCACGAAAATTATCTAAACTAAATTTTTTATTACTCAAAGTAATGGTAAGAAAGAAACAAGTTACCTGCGAGGCCCATTTCAAGTTGAGACACTGATGTTCCAATCCTCCGAAACTCTTCCTTGAAAGACATAAGAAAAAACAGTTAATCAATATTTTTTAATTGCAAAAAATAATTGCAAACTCTTCCTTACCAGCCCATTACAATGACCATTATTAGCAAGAACAGTAGACAAACTACCTTCCCCAACCCATCCTTAACACCTGCTTTCTTCTTAGTTAACACACCCACGATTTTATCGAGCTTAGCCACCTTCTGGTCACTCTCAAAGCATTGATCCTTGACCATCCTAAGCTGTGTCTGCGTTTCAAGAAGCTCTTCTTGAATCGCCACATCCCACCATTTCCAGATGTGAGTGTCTCCATCGTCAATGTTGGAGCAGTAGAAGTACCTCCTGCCTGGATCTTTTGCAGTGTACGACGTCTCAACAACTGGATCACTACCGCAATAGCATATCCTCGGTATTCCTTCATCAGCCTCAGGTTCCGTTCTGTACTGATCCGCCGCTGCATATGTGAAGGTACTATCGCCTTCATCCACATAGAGAGCAGCTTCTGCTTCAAGTAAAGAGTTCATGTCGAACTCCTCTGATGAAGAAGGCTGAGTGTAACTATAGTCTTGTCCCATGGTCCGTTTGCCTGCAAAAAAAAAACAGAAGAAAACTAAATATTAAGAACAAGAAGCAAAAGAAGATAGTAAAGCTTAAGAACACATAACTAGGTTGTTTATTAAGAACACATTTACTTAGATATATGATCAACTCAACAAATTACTTGGTACATGTTAAGGTAACGAAAAGAAACCCTAACGTGTTCAAGCCGAAAACGAAAACAAACTGAGACCGAAAACAAAATCGAATTGAAACCAAAGCTTTCATCACAAACTGAAACTGAAACTGAACCCTAAGCTTTCATCACCTCGACTGAAACCGAAAACAAAATCGAATTGAAACCCTAATCCTTTTAAAAAATCAAACCGCAAAACGAATTCAAACCTAAGAATCTGAATCGAGCTAACTACAAAACATATCGATTCAACCGAGATACGAAACATAGAGGGAGACGAGAAGAAAAACGAACCTAATCTCTCCTTAGATCTACCACAGAAGAACAACAAACTAAATCTTTCCTTAGATCTACCACAGAAGAACAACGAACCTCAAAATCTCTCCTTAGCAGAGCACAGAAGAGGAAGATCGACGGTGGCTTCTATCACCTTTAACTCTCGAGCTCTGATTTTTTTCTCCCCTTCGTTACCAAATGAATTTTTTGCCAACAATCGAAAACCCTATTGCTCACCGGCCCAACCATCAGACGACACGTACACGAAGGACTTCATCCTTCGGGTCCTTACAGACGGACCCATCCGTACCGATCCGTCTAATTTTGAGCCCATTTCGATTTAATTTAAATCCTAAAAAGCTAAGGATTTGGGCCACGGACCTCCATTGCTGATGGTCTTATGTCTACCTAGACATGTGATGTAAGGGAGCAATATAAGCCATGAGATAAAATATTGTTTCGAAAACTTATTTATAGGGCTTATATATATATATATATATATAGGATCGTAAGGGTTTATATACATAAAGTTCATAGGGGTTTATAATTGATTAATTCAAACAATTAATAAGTAGATGTTTTCATGCGTGAACCACAGAAATAGAATTTTTTTACAAACAGTTTTATTTAAAACTAGGTAGATTGCCCGCACATGAGGGTATAAACATTTTATAAAATTAATTATTAATATATATATATGTATATATATTACTAATTTAAAAACTATGAAGATAAATTATTATTTATATTTTCATTTAAAATTTTATATTAATTTTATATATTTATTATTTATAAATCAATATTGAAATTCTCTCAATTATATATAAAAATTTTACTTGATTAATATTTAGTAATGTGTTTTTTGTTTTCTGTTTTTTTTTAATTATAACTTTTTTATTAAGAGATTTTTTGGATTAACAAAACAATCTATATATATATATATATATCAGAATTTTGTTTTTAGTTTAAATCTTTTTTAGATTTTGGATAATTCTTATTATTAATAAACTATAAATTATTATTTATATTTTAATTTGAATTTTTATATTTTTGTTATTAATAAATCAGTCATAAAATTCACTCAATTATAAAAAAAATAATTTTACTTGATTAATATTTAGTTATGTGTTTTTTGTTTTCTGTTTTTTTTTTTAAATTATAACTTTTTTACTAAGAGATTTTTTTTTGGGATAACAACACAATATATATATATATATATATATATCAGAATTATCTTTTTATTTTAAATATTTTTAGATTTTGGATAATTTTTACTATTAATTTAATCATTTATCCAATAAAAATAATTTAAATTCATTTTTATTTTTGAATAGTTTATATATTTTATTCATTAAGGGCGTAAACGATATTAACCACTCTAACTTTTAACGTGGGAGCTCCGTTGCGAAAAATCACTTCGCAAATAATAGTATAGATTAAATTCGACTTTAACTTGTCTCTTAATTTATGTTATTTAATTTTTAAATAAATATAAAGTAATCATTCAGTTTAATCAAACAAATTAATTTTACATTTTCCTAAATATTATTTTATACTAAATTTTACTTTATATAATAAATTCAATAATATTTCTTTTATATATTGATATATAAATTATTACAATATTTCACAATTTTTGTTAAAAATTAAAAGGCTTCTTTTAAATATGAGAAAAAATTATGGTTAAATACAAAACTGACCTCATTTTTGATTTTTTATTATGCTGTATTCATCCTATAACTTCAACTAATTCACATAAATGTCAAAAAATTGCAAATATAATGATTTAACTCAAACATCTTTATATTCACCACTTATTTATGAAAATCTTATTGTCTTCGGTATCACCAACAACCATTAACAACCTAAACCAAGCTGTAAATGTGCTAGAAAGCATTTTATTTCTAATCTTACATTCATAGATCGTTTATCTACATATTTTACAATCTATATTCACTCATCTATGTGGAAAATAATTTAATTTAATTTATTTTAATTTTAATTTTACATGATTTATAATTATTTATATTTATATTTAATTAATTTTTTATCAAAATATTTTTCAAATTTTTATAATTAATGTAAATCTATATTATAATGGGAGAGTTGAGTCTCTCCCATGCTGCCACGTCAGCGTTAAGTGGATGCCACATATTTTTTTTTAAAAAAATGATATATAGCATGTTATGAGATTCGAACCCTTAACCTCAAGGTTTATATGATTGACATAACCAACTAAGCTACATGAGATTTTGTAAACTAGAAACCAAATTTTATATAATAATATTACAGTTTGATCTTTTCTAAGGGTGTCCACATCAACATTAAGTGGGTCTCACATTTATTTTTTAAATCGTATGTTGCATGCTAAAAGATTCACTTCGGTGTTTATTTAATTGACATAATCAATTCAAGTACAAGAGATTTTTTTTTAAAATGATAGGGAATTTTTACTTATTTTGAATGAGGCATGGCGGTCGAGGCATTACAAGTGTTATTAGAGCTGGTTAGTCATTTCGATTTTAACCCGAGAGGAAACTTGGGACCTGTCGTGGGGCACAACGAGGACGTTTTGTTCTTTGAAAAGAAGTGAATTGTAACATCCTGAGCTGTGATATATATATATATAAAAGGCTTAAGAGAATTGATTTAGCTATCTATGTCACTAAAGTTGACTTACCTTTTTCGTCACACATCCGTTTAGAACTCCAGAGTTAAGCGTGCTTAGGTTGGTATAGTGAAAGGATGAATGACCTATCGGGAAATGATTCACAATACCATGCGAGTGAATCCAAAACACGAGGAAAGTCAGGTGGTGATTGTAGGGTCAATAAACAATGATTTGGAGACTTTGGAAAAATTAACGAACCGATCGTTAGATGGGATGGGATCCACGGGTCGAGAGCGAGGACATGGGCAGCCCATTAACCGTGGACGGTCGGGACGTTACATTATTATTCAATGTCAACAAACAAATTAAAGATTTCATCTCTACATATAAATTAGAATTTTCAAAAAGTAGTACAAAAATTTTTAGGGATTAAACTTCGTGATCTTCAAACCATCTTATGTACATAACTTAATGTCGTAATCTTCTTGATTTTTATTAGGTTTTCTAATTAAAATTACACTTAAATTACACTTCACTTGAAGAAATAACAAATGAAAGTGAACTCAATGGAAGTGATGACTCCAATAATGCAATACGCAAAAAAAACAAAGATTTATACAAGATACGAACAACAAAATCTCATACACACATAAAACATAAAAACGGATTCGGCCCCGCGCTTGCGCGGGGACTATATTTCTAGTATATTTATGGGAGAATTTCAAGTTTACCACTTTTGTTGTACCACTTTTTATTTTTACCTTCATGAAAGAGACATTTTCAAAAATACCATTTTTTTAAGAGGCAAATTTTTAAAAATATTTAATTAGAATTCTAAATTTTACATTACTAAACCCTACCCCCACCATACACAACCCTTTAACTCTAAACTCTAAGTCTTAAATTAATTAACCCAAGGGTTATAAGTGTGTTTTTTACCCTTAAAAAACAAGGGTAATTTCCCTATATTTATCTATATTTTATTATTTTATGCCTTAAACATGAAATATTATACCATGTATATACAAAAAATTTAAAAAATCAGAAATATGAACAGTATACAAAAACAATAGTACAAAATAATCTTCTAGTTTAATCATAATAAATAAGTATAATAAAGAAATACAACTGCACAATTTTAAAATATTTGGATGACTTTCACTAGAAACTTTGAAAATGTTTAAAATACGTATAAAACAAATGAGGATTTTTAGTTTATTTTTATATTTTGTTTAGTATAACAGTTTATAATAAATCATATCTAAGATTTATTTATTTATGCTTATTTTATAATTATGGTAATGCTTATATAACTATTACTTTATATTTGAATTTCTATAACCAAATTTTATTAAATTAGTTTAATTACGTCATAATTAGGTAGATCCATATCATATTTTAAAGTAAATCATGCTATCTCTTTTTTTAAGAATAATTGTAATGATGACACTTGAGCAATCAATGTATAGAAGATAAACACTAGATAAAGGGATATTCCCCTCAATTCGTTTTGCATTGTATGTTTCCGGTATTCTTGTTCTTTCTCTTGCAAATACTCAAGGAACCTTGATGAGCCATCAACCATCAACACTTTAGCAAACCAAATATTCAGTTCTTGGCTTCCAAGCTTACATCCGTGAGAAGGGCTTAGAACAATCCAAGAGAGAAAAGAAAAACAAGTTGGCTGCTCATGTCATGTGAAAGAATGCAAAAGAGTGGAATATGAAGAAATACGCATCATTGTGTGACCACATAAGCTCAAAAATTTTGAGCTTTGGATTCTTAAATGACTAAATCGAAACCAAACAAAAGCCAATGATTGTGTGCTTACAAAGTCATCATGAGTGTTGATTGGATTATAATGTGAACTAAACCAAAAGACCAACGTGAAAAATGCAGTTCTGTTGTTCTTTTCCCCCAACCATGAAAAGGTAAAAGCACTTAAAAGCCAAAAAAAAACAATATAACTTTTTAGCATATATAGTGGTGCGTTACAACTTACAAACGAAAACAAACTCATATGCATCTGACGCTATCATAACTTGAGAACTTGCTTACCCTTTGAAGTTTACTTGCCAATTTCTTTTTTTTTCTTCTCCATTTAAGTAAGATTATCTAGAGGCTCAAGATAAATCACTATTAGGCGCAATATATTCTGATTGTTCAAACGTCTACTTTCGATGTGGTTAGTAAATATCAGTCTTCATCATAGTATCAACCAAAAATGTTTTAGTCATAGTATATTCAGATTTTTGTAATAACATGATTTATTTTATTTTTTTAATTCCCATAACATCATTTATGAAGTGACTCTTTTAAATTTTACTTGTACGCCATCGTCATATTCATTTTCATTAAAAATGACATGATTTAACAAAGTAATGACACGTTTTTGTTTTTATTATAATTTGTCAAATTACATTTATGAAATTTTACATTTTTTAAAAGATAACTGAAATATAACCATACCTTATATATACCACTATATGAAATGTTTAAGCTAATAACATACTTATAAATATAAAAAAATCACATTAGCTTAGAACTGAAAAATATGTAAGTTCATATTTTTTAAAATTATTTGTGAATATATTTGTTAATTAATAAGTGTTCTTGTTATGCTTTAATTCATTAACTAGTGTCAAAACTAATTAAATTATCAAATTAGTAAATTTATTCGTATATGATCGCTATAAAATATTTTGTTTAAGATTTTTAGTGAACCCATTGAGTTAATAATAAATTTTATACCACTTAACTGTAAATATAATTTATATTTTGTTCAGTTAATTAATAAATTAATTTATGGTTTTAATATGTTTTGTCTAAAATAAAAAAAAACTAAAACATTTATGCATTTATATGTATAATATATATATTTATGTTGACAAAAAAAAAAATATATATATATATATATATATATTAAGATAAACATAGTCATACATACAATATAAAATAAATAATATTTTATTTTCACTGTTTAAGTTTAACGAAATCTAGAAATAAATAAAAAAAAATTGATAAGTCAAAAACATAATTTATGAAAAACTATCTATATTTATACTGAAAAAGAAAATTTACTTTGGAAAATAATATATTTTAAAATTTTACTATGGCTTGGCGCAGAAACCTTCTAATTTTTTTTTTTGGTAACACTCCTAATTAAATTGCTTCAAGAACAACAAATAATAATGACAAACATGGTAAACTCTCTTCGCCACGTATACTAAATGGACCAGCGTTTGGTGAAATCGGGCCCATTATCCCGGTAACTTCTCCTCTTTTTCACTTCGTGTCTTCTTGCAGTTTTCACTTTTCACCATTTTTACCGTTTCTGTTTAATACAGAAAGAAAACAATTTAAAAATATACAAAGTAAGAAGAGAAGGTGCTTGAACTATCGCTCTCTCTTGCTGGTGGAGAGGAAGGTAAGGTAAGGTAAGGTAAGGTAAGGTGCTTCCACTATACGATAACATAGTGAAACCAGAACAAAGCCTAAAGAGATCTGAACCAGATTCAACTCATAAAATCTTTACTCCGTCACCATCTCGCCACACTCCGGTGAACCAGAATCTAATTCTAGAACCGACATTGCTTCCTGCAAGCAGATTCCGTCTCTCCTTCGAGTTGATTTCGCCACAGTTGGAGTCGATTTAGTAAGCTTTGATTTGGTTTTGGTATTTGAGTTGCCGAATCGCCACTAAGACTTTGTTGTATATGATCCTGGATCTGTTAGTTGATTTTGAAATCGAGTGTAAAATGTTGATTCCTCTTGTGTTTCAGGGATATCCACTTGATTAAACCAATCACAATTCGAACTATAAACAGTAGCAACAACAAAGATTCTATACACACTGGCCTGAGTCTCTTTGTTTTTTTTCCTAATGAGGAGATTTTATGGAGGCCTTCTTGTTGCATCAATGTGTATGTTCTTCACAGTCTACAGATACATCGACTTGAAACCTCCCGTTGAGAAGCCTTACATCACAGCTACTGTCCTCACTCCCAACACCACTCTCCCTCTCGAATGGCTGCGAATCACCGTCCCTGACTTCATGAACGAAGCAAGAAACACTCAAGAAGCACTCTCAGGGGATGAGATCGTCACTGTCTCGAGTCTGTTTGTTGAGCAGAACGTTTCCAAAGAAGAGAGAGGGAGTTTGCTTACGTGGAACCGTCTCCGAAGCTTGGTTGATAACGCGCAGAGCTTGGTTAATGGAGTGGATGCTATTAAGGAAGCTGGCATTGTTTGGGAGAGTCTTGTCTCTGCTGTTGAAGCCAAGAAGGTAGCTGATGTGAATGTAAACCAAACGAGGAAGGGAAAAGAAGAGCTTTGTCCTCAGTTTCTTAGTAAAATGAATGCTACTGAAGATGATGGAAGTAGTCTCAAGTTGAAGATCCCTTGTGGTTTGACTCAAGGCTCCTCTATTACTGTCATTGGCATCCCTGATGGTCTTGTTGGTAGCTTTAGGATTGATCTAACGGGACAACCGCTTCCAGGGGAGCCTGACCCGCCCATTATTGTGCATTACAATGTTAGGCTCCTTGGAGACAAGTCGACTGATGATCCTGTCATTGTCCAAAACAGCTGGACGGTGGCTCGTGATTGGGGTGTTGAGGAGCGGTGTCCGAATTTTGATCCTGATTTGAATAAGAAAGTTGATGACTTGGATCAATGTGATAAGGTGGTGGGTAGAGAAGTAAACCGAACTTCTTCCACTAGCTTGCAGTCCAACACTTCAAGGGGGAATCCAGCATCTAAACATGAAAAGTACTTTCCTTTTAAGCAAGGTTTCTTATCTGTTGCTACACTTAGGGTGGGAACTGAAGGAATGCAGATGACAGTTGATGGGAAACATATAACCTCATTCGCTTTCCGCGATGTAATATCATCATCACAACATTTCTTTTATGTTTTACTGCTCTTAGCAACTTTTGGCATCAAATGTTAAGATTCTTCATCTTTGGTGCAGACACTGGAGCCATGGCTTGTAAGTGAAGTACGGATCACGGGTGATTTGAAGTTACTATCCATTCTTGCCAGTGGTTTACCCACATCAGAAGAATCAGAGCATGTTGTTGATCTAGAGGCACTTAAGGCACCTCCCCTTTCACCATTAAGGCCATTGGATCTTGTTATTGGCGTTTTCTCCACGGCTAACAATTTTAAACGACGGATGGCTGTGAGAAGAACATGGATGCAATATGACGATGTAAGATCTGGAAGAGTTGGAGTACGCTTTTTTGTTGGCCTTGTAAGCTTTCTCCGTCTTTGAAATGTTTAGGTGTATATCGCCATTTCTTAGTTCTCAATCATGATTTTCTTCTCTATGGGTGATAATGCAGCACAAAAGTCCTATTGTTAACCTTGAACTATGGAACGAGGCTCGGACTTACGGTGATGTTCAGTTAATGCCCTTTGTTGATTACTACAGTCTCATCAGTTGGAAAACACTAGCAATCTGTATCTTCGGGGTAAGAACTGTCTTTGCCATGTCTCTTCCTATACAAGATTGATTAGTCTCTACCGTTTTGACTCACCAACGACATCTCTTGAACAGACAGAGGTTGACTCAGCTAAGTTTATCATGAAAACGGATGATGACGCCTTTGTTCGTGTTGATGAAGTATTACTTTCTTTATCAATGATCAACAACACTCGCGGGTTAATATATGGACTGATCAATTCCAACTCTCAACCAATCCGAAACCCTGATAGCAAATGGTACATCAGTTATGAGGTACAACACGACCTAACATGGCCATGTGAATTCATGATTGACGATTTCATTTGACGATGTTTGTACTCAATAACAGGAATGGCCAGAAGAGAAGTATCCTCCTTGGGCGCATGGTCCAGGCTACATTGTGTCCCGGGACATAGCAGAGTCTGTGAGCAAGCTTTTCAAAGAAGGAAAACTAAAGGTATTACTAGTACCACTCTTATGTTAAATCCATTTAATCGCATTTCCAAAATTTACATAGAAAATGGATTGTGAAATTTTCGAAACTGTAAACAGATGTTCAAGCTAGAAGACGTGGCGATGGGTATATGGATCGATGACCTGAGGAAACATGGACTCGAGCCTCATTACGAGAATGATGGAAGAATCATTAGTGATGGATGCAAAGACGGTTATGTGGTTGCTCATTACCAAAGTCCTGCCGAAATGACTTGTCTCTGGCGTAAATACCAAGAAACCAAACGGTCTCGTTGCTGCCGCGGTTGGTAAAAAACGCACATTTTTCGCGTCTGCGTCCACAGGTACAGAAAGAGAATGTGGTTTTGATCTTCTAATTCTTTGTCTTAAAACATTTGATTTGGTTTGTTAGTACAAAGTATAGATCGGAAGATATGTAGTTTAGTTTTAATTGTATATCTAAATCTTTTTTATCCGACGGGTGGTGTAGAGTCACAGGAGCATATTATGCTGTATGTATATTGTCACAATCACATTCATATAAATCAATTGTTATTGCTTAGTAATTCACATGTGTGACGTGTTCTCCACTTCATAGTGACACGTTTATCTGCTAATGGATAAGAGCAATCACTGTCTTACAACTCTAAATTATTTTAGGTCCCATTGGTAATTATTCGAGAAAATTAGTCTACCAGTTTAATATATTCTAGATCTTTCCACAAACTTTCATTTGCAACTCTTAAATCTTCGTCGAAGGCCACCTACTCGATCATCTGAAATCTATTGTTGAGTTTCCAATGGCTACAGAACAAGAAGCTGAAGTTGTAAGAGAGACTTCCTCTGTTTCCGAGAGATCTCTAAGGAACAGAGACTTGTACCTCTTCTTGCCTTTCCTCTTAGGCTTTTCTGGTCAAGAATCGCCAGACAGAGACGGTGATGTAGCTTCGACTCGTGATCGTGTCATTCTGGTCAACCCTTTTACACAAGGGATGGTCGTCCTCGAGGAGTCATCGGGATTGAATCCTCTGTTTCGCGGCTTACTTGAATCACGTGAGGAAGGTCATCCTCCAGCGTCCAAAGCTTCCATCGATGCGCTGCCTAACGTTGACATCGACGGCTGCGAAGGAGAGTGTGTGATCTGTTTAGAGGAGTGGAAGGCAGAGGAGACGGTGAAGGAGATGCCGTGTAAGCATAAATTTCATGGAGGATGCATAGAGAAATGGTTAGGGCTTCATGGGTCGTGTCCTGTCTGTAGGTACGAGATGCCTGTTGATGGAGATGAGGTTGGGAAGAAAAGTAGTGATGGCAGAGAGATTTGGGTTAGGTTTAGTTTCAACGGTAGTGGTCGGAGTGTTAGAGATTCTTCTGATCATGACGGTGGAAACAGTGATGGTGATGGTAACACTGGTAGATCTGGTGGCACAAGACCAGATGTTGAGTCCGAGAATTAGGGTTACAGAAGAAGGAACTTGTGCCACTCTTTTGGTCCTATTGTTCTATGTTTTGTTTCTTGAATTCATGTATTATAATGAAAATACTTTCAAAAAAATTCCTACTGCAAAACATTTTTCACGACAAGTTCCATGAAACCCTAACCATGTTTCTTACGTGATATGATCATATCTTACAAATGTCCAAGCTGCTGACATAATTGTACATATAGACGGCACGATGGTAGGTTAGAGTTCACGTTTCTTGGAACCTAATCTTACTGGTAAGACTTTGAACACGTTTCAGTTTCCTTGAGATGATTCAAAGTCAATCCCAAGTCATCATTATCTTGACCTCCAAGGGCTCTTCCGAATAGGTTGTTCCACCACTTCCTCTGGTTTGGTTTCTGAAGCTCGTCCGATCTCTTACTAAATCTCTGAAAACAGAAACTTGTCTTTGCAAGAGAACGTTTCTCCGGTTCAAGATACTCTGTTTTCTGGTTTCTTAGGACCCAAGAAATCGTGTTCTTCGTCAACCACGTTATCTTCATCTGCTTGAACCGAGAGATTTGTGACGGGAGAGTGTTTATTGCGCTTTCATTAACACTGACTGCAAATTATTTCAATTGAGCATCTACCCTCACTTGTAACTGCCTTTGCACCTAAAACAAAAGCAGAAACGTTCAAGCTTCTAAAGAAAGAAAGCTCTCATTGTACATACTATGTTTCATCTAGAATAATTACTAAGATCTGTTTGTGAAGCTTCTTCTCATATATGAGATTTTAGGGAATTTTATAACACAAATTCTCGTAATTTATGAGCCTATTGTTATATAACAAATTCAATAAAAAACAAGGGCCATCACCAAGTTTTACGAGACTGTATTCAGAGTCCCGACTCTGCTTCTTCTGAACTTACCAGTTGTATTTTTATTGCTTCCTTGTTTTGCAAATTTCTGCTTTAGGATACAGAAGAAAATAAATTAAGGGAGGCTGAAATCTAGCTATTAAAACAGAATACTAATTATCTGATGATGACATTACTTGTTACGTTGGTCATCGACGGTGACAATAGTTTCTTGTTGATCTCCAAAATCTCTTTGCAGCTGCTGCAACCTAAACATAACAAAACATAATTCACAAGCAAGGATCAGGATATCAAACATCATTAATAAGTCTAAATATAGAACATCATCAGTAATCAAAGAATCTCTAACCATCTTGCTTGCTACCAAAAAAAGAAAATCTTGCTTGCTACCAAGGAATCTTTCGCCTATCCCGTCTGAAGAGTAAAAAAGAATAGAACAAGAGCAAGAAATTGAGTTAAAAAGCACAAATAACAGTATGTCTTATCAATAAAGTTTATCAAAAAGACCTGTAAACGATTCTTGAGATGGTACAAAGTAAGCTCATGGAATCTCCATAATCCTCGTTAAACACTTAGGCGTCGTCTCTAAAACCACACATAACAAAACAAAATGATTTTACTAAACAAAAAAAAAACAAAAATGATAACTCAATAAATAAATAAATAAATAAATAAGACCCAACTACACAAATTTACTCCTTGATAAGGTTTCAGAAGGACAAATGGAATCGAAACAGAATTATTAAGGGGCTGTTCGTTTCTCCTTGATGAGAGTTTTGTTCGTTTATGCATCAAAAGCACAATTCATCGGGATGGTTCATCTCAATGAGTTTTGAAAATTTAGATTTAATTTTATAAACCAGCTGGTTGAACCAAATCGAACCATCTGGTTGGAGATGGATTTGGCCAAATGATAAAATGACAATATTACCCTTAATACACTTCATATATTACAGACCTAAACCTATATCCTCTTCTTCTCGATAGTTTACGCCGTCAAGCCCATCTTTTCTAAAATCGAGATTGAGATGGAGTCAGCCAAGTTGATTAACGGCGTTGATGAATATGTGATGAAGTTCATGACTCTATCTCAATCTCGGTTTAGATTCCCTTGCATTGTGATTCTTATCATTATCCATGTGTTGTTAAAACAAATCAAGAATGGTTCAAGAAAGAAAAAAGGTTTTATATTCTACATGTAGTTGTTGGATTCTTCTCTTTCTCTTGCTCTTTATACATACTAGAAATATAGCCTCCGCGCAAGCGCGAGACCGGATCCGTTTTCTTATGCTTTAAGTGTGTATGAGATTTTGTTGTTCGTATCTTGTATAATTTTTTTGTTTTTTTTTTGCGTATTGCAATATTGGAGTCATCACTTTCATTGAGTTCACTTTCGTTTTGTTATATCTTCAAGTGAAGTGTATTTTTCATTAGAAAGCCGAATAAAAATTAGGAAGATTACGACATTAAATTATGTACATAAGATAGTTTGAAGATCATAAAGTTTAATCCATAAAACTTTCTGTACTACCTTATGAAAAATTCTAATTTATATGTAGAGATGAAATCTATAATTTGCTTGTTAACATGGAATAATAATATAACGTCCCCACCGCCCACGGTTAATAGGCTGTCCATGTCCGCGCTCTCGGCCCGTGGATCCCATCCCATCTGACGATTGGTTCGTTAATTTTTCCAAAGTCTCTGAATCATTGTTTACTGACCCTACAATCACCACCCGACCTTCCTCGTGTTTTGGATTCACTTGCATGGTATCGTGGACACCCTTAGAAAGACCAAAATGTAATATTATTATATAAAATTTGGTTTCTAGTTTACAAAATCTCATGTAGCTCAGTTGGTTATGTTATCAAGTAAACATTGAGATGAAAGGTTCGAATCTCATAGCATGAAATACATGATTTTTTTTTTAAAATTGTGTGGGATCCACTTAGCGTTGACGTGGGAAGGGGAGAGAGTAAACTCTCCCATTATAATATAGATTATTCTAACACCATATCTAGAAACATGAAGGGCTCTCTTGACCCTTTCCTCTTTCTTTTTCTGCTTTTATTTAATTTTACCTTTTCGGATTTTACGTTTTCGTATTTGACTATTTGTTTCCCTTTCCTTGAATGCCTCCAGATTTTACATCGCTTTTGATTATTTTTTTAATTGGAATTTTTGTGTAACTTTAACTTGAAGTGGTTAGCAGTCTAGCAGAACCTTTAATGTCCCAAGATCAGATAATAATAAAGTTTGTATACTTTAGGTTATGGTCTTTACACATCTCTTCTAAAGGACACTTAGTTATTTTGTATCACACTTCTTGCAATCATCTCAACCAAATAATATTACACTAGGTAATTATCCGCGCGCATGCGCGGAGTGAAATTTATATACTTATAATTGTTGAATATTATATTTGATCGTTCAAGCATCATGTCATAAGTCTCAAATGTATAATTATAGACCGTTAATATAAGGTTGATGAGCAAGGTTATGTTTGTTGATATATTTTTTAAAAATCTATTTAATTTACATTGGGTTTCGATGATATTATTCGGAAGTTATAATTCACTATCTTACTTCGATATAAAGAATTATATTTTTGAAATGATTTGATCAAATAACATTTGAGATCCGCGTTTGCGTAAAATGAACACTAATTATGTAAAATTAACTATGTATACAAATTATTTATACATATTATTATTTATTTTATGTTCATTTATGTATTATACAATAATAAATATATTGAATAACTGAGAAGCGAGTAACTATTACGTAGATAATAAAATTAGAGTATTCATATAAACAAAAAAATCTCTCTTTTCCTTTACAATAATTTTTTTGGTAAAAAATAAAAATAATCATTTATTTATATGGTATCTAATAAAAATTAAATGATATTGGCATATATATATATTATATTTTAATATGAATATTTATGAATTGATGATTCGTACTCATATGATTTTATTAATATTTTTATATTTGCTGTGACAAAAATATTATTTTTATTCATATAAATATTTATTAATTGAGGTTTTCTATTCAATAAAATTTTTTAAATTAACATGTTTATGTATTTTATATATGATATATATTTTAATATAAATTATATTGAAATATACATATATATATATATCAATTTAATCTGAATATATATTAATGAGACTTCATATTTATATGATTTTATAATTATTTGTATTTTGTTATAATAAAAATGTTAAACCATTTATATAAAAAATTCAATATGGATTTTTTACAGTCTTGCTAGATTATAATCGTTAAAAGAAATTCAAACTATAACATATAAGAAAAAATCTAATTTTGTATTATATGCTTAATGTGATTGTTTAATTTTTTAAGAATTTAATATTAAACAAAATGATAAATGATACAAAATTGGTTATCAATCTTTATTATTAAAAATCATTAATTTTAATATTTGTTAATCATATTAGGTAATTCCGTAACTTTTTCTAAAGAAAGAATGAAGATTATTATTTTATTCACTAATAATTAATTTAATAGTTAATGTAATAAAAAGTATAATTTATGTTTAGATGAATCAACCTATTTTTCTAAGAATTTTAAGAATCGTCGTAGTGATAACACGTGACTAACAAAACATGTTGTGATAATTCATGATTAATATGTAAGGGATAATGGCTGTAATCGAACATTTCACTCTGAAAACTCACGGATTATGAGGAACAAAACTATATGCTAAAACATTGATTTACAAACGTGATAATCTAATACATATTCAATCAGCCAAAATATTTAATTACTTAAGTTATGTAAAAGCATTAGGAGTTAAGTTATATTATATGATATTGTTGGTTAATATACAAGATTTAAAATTAATGCGGTCCAATGTCTAGTAATAAAAATATTATTTAAAAAGCAAATGTGAGAAGTTCTGTGGTGCTGACACATCAGCATAATAATAATCTTGTAAATATATTACACTTTAAAGATTACTTATTAAAACAACACCATAATATAAGGGATGATTACCATCAAAAAGTGGGGTAAGGATTACGTACACCAAACTTCTCACAATAAATAAACATTTTAAACAACACCAAAATTAGTCTTGGGTATCTTAATCGATGGCCATGCTCACAAATTTCATCCAAATTCATAACAGATTCCTTTTAAAAACGCTATAATATAGGGGTGTTTATCTATATGTCGTTTATAATTGAGGTAGTTATATGAAAGCTTCATTACAGTATACTATATCATGAAATAAAATGCCAACTCGTGGCGAAAATTTTCATGGTTGTACGAAAAAGTATAATCTACTAGGACTACATAAGTAGCAAATATGACTTTTTAGCTAAGATTGCGATATATTTTTATATAGAACTTTGTTACATTGGTTGTTCTATTCCGATTTAGTTATCGAGTTCACATCAAGTTTGAGTAATAGAATAACCGTTTAATATAAAAAAAACATAAGTACCAAATACTATTTACAATAATAGCCACTTAATTGATCAGCTTATTAGGTTGCAACTATAAAATCAAAAAGAAACGATGCAATAAATATTTGTTTTCATGCTTTTAAGAATCCCAACCAAAGCATATAGAAGCACCTCCATTACGTTTAGCACGACAAGGGCCTGATTCATAAATGTACCAAATACATTCTCTGCAAATTCCAACTTTATTGAATACGTTGTCGTCTCTATATGCCCTGAAAATATCAAATATTACCTTGTTTTTGGGCCACTCGAAACTGCATGTGTACGTCGTCGTTTTACGGAAATTGACGTGAAACCTGAAGTCAAAGCTAGCTTCGTATGCTAGCTCTTTTATCCCCAGATCTATGTTTTTGTTCGTGCAATGCACGATCAACGTTGCATGTGTGGTCAAATTGTTTATAATTACGACATGTTTAGGTGACCAAGGAAAAAATCCATCGGTGGAGGAATGGTTTCCAAAAGATGATAGTGTTTGGAGGATAAATACAAGTGTGAATAACACTAATATGAACTGGTTATCTCTTGAAGACGTCATTGAGGGGATTAAAAAGGAGAGAGTTTGTGAAAGGACCATATTATATTATTTATTTGGGATGTAGTATTTATAGGTGTAGTATTATTTTATTGGTAGAAAGTGGGTTACTAAAGCAAATGCGTATACATATATATATATATATATATATATATATATATATGTGCAACATAACTTCAAATAAATATAGAATGCCTTTTCTCAAAAAAAAAAACTTCATAAATAATTTTTTTTAAACTTCAAATAAATGATTATAATCTTTTTGAACAAATAAATGTGCAGAATCTAAACATGTTTTTAATATTTTAGTTAATTATTAGTAGTATATTACAAAAAAATATAATTTGAGGGGATGTACTTAATTTAAAATTTGAGATGATTTGATTTTTAATGAGGTTTTAGGAATTGGAGAGTCTTACCTAAATGTACTTATGCTTTTTAGAGTATCCACAAGATATGTGTACATGTATACAATATATTCGAGTATCCACAAGATATGTGCACAATTGAGTGTTTGTAAGTTTGAATGGCAATTGTGGCATTTTATGCAGTGATTGTGTACAATGTTATTCAAATGCTAATAATGGTATGCAATAGTTGTACAATTGTGGCATTTTATGCAGTGGTTGTACAATGTTATCTCATACGTGTTGTACACTATGAGATTTGATGTACACATATATTATGTACAATGAACGAATTTCAAAAAAGCTATAAAGGTGGATAATAAATAACATTTTAAAACGCATTACATTTCAAATAGTCAACTTTCAATACATTTAATATTACATTATGATTTAGTGTAATTAATACATATATCTCCAAAAAAGCCAACCAAAACATTTGTCTAACCATAAAGGTGAAACTCAAGATTACTGTAAAGAACAAAGTTACAGACAAACATTCTTTTTGTACCAGCAATGTAATAACCAATAAGAGACACCAATTATATGCGGTGAACTTTGTTAATGCTCCTAACCTCTGCATGAAACTCTCTTTCTTCTTGACCACTCCTAACTTTCAACCATTTCACAACAATTTTTTTTACTAGACAACACCACTTTGTGCACGTAACCAAACTTACCTTGTGAAGAAGTTGGGTCAAAGAGATCACTAGGTAACACCACTTTGTGCACATAACCACACTCTCTTTGTGCATGTAACCATTTTTTTGTAATGATAGACTAATAAGATAGTTAGATAATTTAAGACAAAAATGACGTACCTAAATAGTTATAAATCTAGTACATACATGTTTTCACATTATGAAAACAAAAAAAAATATCCATGTGTACACGTTTTCATGTACATTGTTTGACAAGACTACATGTACACAGTTAAAGAATTATCGACATGTATGCTTTCCGTCAAAATGTACACTTTTTTTTGAAGAAAAGAAAAAAAATTTTAGAGTTTGAAAGATTTGAACTTTTCTGTCTCAAAGTTTCAGTCTCTAAAGATGTAAACTTTTCAGTAATCTTTAAAGACAAGTGAAAGGTCAACTATAGAAATAAAACTGAAACAAATACTTGTTCAACATAGGAATAATTGTTCTCTCTCATGATAACTATATTGTATCCTGCTTGCTCCTGCTGAGAACCTGAGACACATAACACACACAAAATTCAAAGGAAGAAAAAGCTTGAGACTTGAAACCAAACAATACAATCTTATCCAATCACAAAGTGAAATGGATCCTAAAATCACTTCTAATTAGTAATCACCAATCAAGATGAGATATGTATCAGAAATACAACTATTCAAGATCCAAACTTGAGGGTATATTTATACAAATCTAAGCCTATAAATTAGAAGCAAATTGTTCCTAGCTTGATAAAGCAAAAAGACAAAAATTTCAACAACATTGGAAGCAAAGAAGCGAAGCTGGAGTAGCTTCAGTATCAACGAACATCTCAAAACCACGGTGAACTTACCAAAAGGAACAAACTTTAAAATTGAATAAAAACCCAGAACTTGGGTTCTTTGCCTAACATGGAAGATTCCAACTCCAATAACTCCTAAGCTAATCATTCATAACA
Organism: Moricandia arvensis; assembly: GCA_905132765.1. Taxonomy (NCBI): domain Eukaryota; kingdom Viridiplantae; phylum Streptophyta; class Magnoliopsida; order Brassicales; family Brassicaceae; genus Moricandia; species Moricandia arvensis. The sequence continues at coordinate 124,767 of CAJHQP010001006.1, forward strand.
CCTGCCACGAAACGAGAAAGGATATAATTGAGAAGACAAGCACAAGACCAATCAACCATAAAACTGAATAATTTCATGGGTAAAATTCTAACCAATCAAAGAGACGTCCACCACCGGAAACTTCACGCCGTGTTATAGACCAGTCATTGAAACCAAACCGGAGCCGTCATATCGTCACCACCACCAACGACACCGGTCCACACCGCAACCGTCAACCGCGAGAACAACCACCGTTTGACCAACATTTTTAGTTTTTCTCTCTTCTACACATTCCATCTAGATTCTCTCAATTGTCGTATTTCTCTACACAGTGTCGAGAAACTGAGAAATTGAGAAGATGATGAAAAAATTAAAAACCTAATTTAATTTGAATATTTATTTTTTGCGATTCGAGAATAAAAAGATGAAGTTAGATTTTTGCTTTTGATTTTATTTACCGAGGAAAAAAGGGCATAGTCGGAATTTCAAATTATCATTTGTGTGAAAAAAAGAAGTAAAGTGCTCTTGGAGAAGAAAGTGTTCTATTGTGATATTTATAAGACAAAAATGTCATACGATGTAAATCTTACAATTTTATGACCATTCCCTCGACATGGGAATAAGCAAGTATCTAAACATTCCTCAATAAATAGTTATATATTAAGATATTAAAAATTGTAAAAGAGAAGAGGGATGAGACATGGCTCTCACTCAAGAGACACATAATAGTTTATTTCCTATGGCAGGATTTGTTAGTTTTAATTGGTTCACTTTTTTAAGTTTAACTACTTAATTAAAGAAGTTATAACTATGAAAATTTCATTCATGAGATATTCAACATGGATATGTCACCATTGATGATGCTTTGAAACTTTTGAAATCTTCTTTTAAAACATATAGAACACTTTCATTTTCATTTAACAGTTTTTAGGTAGAATTGATGATGTTTTATAAAGTTCATAATCTGTCTTAATTATAACTTTTTACACTTTGTTAAATAGACATGTCTACCACTATTAAATTATAAAGTTTTTACGGTAGTAAAGTTTGCATATTGATTAACTTCTCATCTTATCCTTATGGACATTTATCGTGTATCACAACTTTATACAGCTCAATAATGTGAAAATGGGATAGATATGTATACATTAAAATTTTGGATTATTTTAAAAAGCTCCATTTTCTATTGTATTCTCACAAAATACAAAATACCAATATGTATCAGTATTTGTGGTGGATCTACAAAGTATTTATTTGTTCTTTCTTTTCAACGATTCATGATTATTGTACATAGCTTTATAGATCTACCATGAACATCATAAAATCTTGTTTCGGATTTAAAGAGAAGATAAACAAACAAAATGAAATGCCATGATTATATGAAACTCTATAACAATTATGAGAAAAGAAAAGTAAAATATATATGTAACAACAATTTCAAACAATTAAAAAGATTCAAAGAGTAAATATATATGAAGAAATGTTTTTCTCCCCCTTGATATGAAAGAAAGATTCGATTGATATTTTGATATGATTAAGAATCCCATGGAAAACAGAAAGGAGAGCCTCCATCGCGTCGAATACGACATGGACCTGACTCAGATATATACCAAATACATTCACTACATCTTCCACATTTACTTGTTGAACTATCATCCCTATCTGCCCTAAAGATATCAAACGTCCTAACAATTCCAGGCCACGAGAAAATGCAACTATAAGTCGTTGTTTTGCGAAGATTGACACGAAACCTGAAATCAAAACTTTGGTCAATTAGAACTGATCTAACCCCTAAATCTATCCCTTTGTTCGTACAGTGCACGAGCAGTCCAAACTGTGAGACCAATTTGTTAGTGATCACAACATGTTTAGATGAGAACGGCAGTATCCCATCGACCGATGAAATATTTTCAAATGATAACGAAGTTTTGAGAAAAGTTAGAAATGTTATTAGAATGAAAATGAAGTGGATGTTTGATGAGGAAGCCATGGATGTGTTCCACTGGTTTGTTTATATGGTTTGTTTTTTTATGAAAATAGTATTTATATATTTGTAAAACAATTATCTTATATCCTTAAATACTCTTCTCTTTTTATGGGGACACCAAATTACATTTAGGATTTTGCCATTAAATTAAACAAATATTTTCTTTCATTAATGAAAATTATATCCTATTAAAATTGGTCAACAAATACAACAATTTAAATCTTATTTATTAAAATAGAAGTCATAACTATTTCATGTGTGATATTTAAGTAAACCATTTACTAAAAAGTTGTTTACATTATTTATTATTTTGCATAATAGAATCCTAATAAAATATTTAATTTATTCTCTTCTATCAACATATTATTAAATTTGCATAATAAGTAATAACATTTATTTTTTCGCAAAATATGTTATCCCATCAATATATTATTAGATTTGCATATAATCATTTATAATCTAATTAATAATAATAATATATAATTATTCTGGAGTTAATACCAGTATATGATCTAATTAATATTAATAACATTTTATTATGCAAATAAAATAGTGTTAAAATTTTATCATACAAATAATATAATTTAATCAAATAGTAATTAATCTAGCACTATTATATTTGCATAGTAAATCGTTATTATTAATTAGATTATAGTGTACATGTATAAATATTTATATAGATATTGTGTTAACAAACATGCATTGATAAATATATAAAATTGTTAACTACAATACTATAGATTTAACCATATACTGGTTTTACAATAAATCGATTTTGATCTCTCTCTCTCTATATATATACTATAAAGTATATGAAAATTATATTATTTTAATGCTACACATGTGTAACATAAAAATATATGTCAATTATTTCAGTGCAAAATATCTATATATTCATTTATCTGGTATTCACTATATATTTTAGATTCAAATATATATAATATCTAATTTAGAATATAAATAAAGATAAATGATCAATTTAAATCAGGATTTTTTAATATTTAGATTTTATTAAATAGGGATACTGTAATTTAATTATGGATACAATAATCACAATTATAATTTGATATTTAATTTATAAATCATAATAAATCCAGATTTACAAATTAAAAATAATAATTCACCAAATTATCATATATGTTTTATAAGTGAATAAAATATTGGAATATTCCTATAACAATTTTCTCAAATTTTTAATATAAATTTGTGTTTAAGAAATTATTAATCAATAAACAAATATTTGCATTTTAAACAAAAAATCTTCATTATTGAATCTGATTTTCAGTATTCAATATCTTATCATTTACTTTTTTGATTATATATAATTAACTCAATTTCAAATTTAATAATTTAATATCTAAATATTTTAATATTTATATTTTTACATCTCGCGTTTGTCTTATATTAGCAATTGCTTAATAATATATTATAATTTAGTTGGAACCAAAATTTTCAAAAATTCCTAAGAAAAATAGTCTCTCAATATTAACAAACACTAAATCTTAGTAAAATTCTTAATGAACTTTGAAATAATTATGTTTTAAGTGTTGCATGTATTAAAATTATTTTTCATATGAACAATTTATAATTTATTAAAAATTAAAACACAGCGTATTGTTTTGGTATGAAACATGTGTATTATTGAAAATATATGTATTAGTCTGCACAAGTTTACTAAACGATATGTTTTATAAACATATACACTATGAATTTTAATTAGATGACAAGTGATTTATGTAAGATATAATTTTGCTTGCTTGAATATCTAAAAGCAATATCAACATCCAACACCATGAATAACACGTAACATAAAGTAACAGAATAGATTAGAAACTAAACAAATCCACACACACCACTAGGGGCTATGATAAATGATTAAATTTCAAAAAAAAAAAAAATGAGGAAAATGATATTTTTGAAAATTTCTCGACATTAAAGAAATTGTCAAAAATATCACTTTCCAATACATTAAGTGAAACAAAATAATGCCTAAAACGTGAGAGAGGATAAACAGTTTGATGATGAACCAAATATCACTATGTTTCTTTCCATCTTCACCACTCGGATAACAACTTGATGCTGCAAAGCATAGCTTGTTGTATCTTAAATTTAATCGATAAAAAGAATCAACTGTGTAGATGCATGATCAAACTCATATACATGTTATAATATCTTCAATCATCTGTCTTAGTCTACTAGATTTCGTCTAGTTTAGTAGTTTTTTTCTTTACCCATGCATTTCTAGTTCATATTTTAAACTTACTAATTTATTATTTTACACCTATATATTTCTAGTAAACTATTACATACACTAGAAATATAGTCCCCGCGCAAGCGCGGGGCCGAATCCGTTTTTATGTTTTATGTGTGTATGAGATTTTGTTGTTCGTATCTTGTCTAAATCTTTGTTTTTTTTTTGCGTATTGCATTATTGGAGTCATCACTTCCATTGAGTTCACTTTCATTTGTTATTTCTTCAAGTGAAGTGTAATTTAAGTGTAATTTTCATTAGAAAACCGAATAAAAATCAAGAAGATTACGACATTAAGTTATGTACATAAGATGGTTTGAAGATCACGAAGTTTAATCCCTAAAAATTTTTGTACTACTTTTTGAAAATTCTAATTTATATGTAGAGATGAAATCTTTAATTTGTTTGTTGACATTGAATAATAATGTAACGTCCCGACCGTCCACGGTTAATGGGCTGCCCATGTTCTCGCTCTCGATCCGTGGATCCCATCCCATCTAACGATCGGTTCGTTAATTTTTCCAAAGTCTCCAAATCATTGTTTATTGACCCTACAATCACCACCTGACTTTCCTCGTGTTTTGGATTCACTCGCATGGTATTGTGAATCATTTCCCGATAGGTCATTCATCCTTTCACTATACCAACCTAAGCACGCTTAACTCTGGAGTTCTAAACGGATGTGTGACGAAAAAGGTAAGTCAACTTTAGTGACATAGATAGCTAAATCAATTCTCTTAAGCCTTTTATATATATATATATATCACAGCTCAGGATGTTACAATTCACTTCTTTTCAAAGAACAAAACGTCCTCGTTGTGCCCCACGACAGGTCCCAAGTTTCCTCTCGGGTTAAAATCGAAATGACTAACCAGCTCTAATAACACTTGTAATGCCTCGACCGCCATGCCTCATTCAAAATAAGTAAAAATTCCCTATCATTTTAAAAAAAAATCTCTTGTACTTGAATTGATTATGTCAATTAAATAAACACCGAAGTGAATCTTTTAGCATGCAACATACGATTTAAAAAATAAATGTGAGACCCACTTAATGTTGATGTGGACACCCTTAGAAAAGATCAAACTGTAATATTATTATATAAAATTTGGTTTCTAGTTTACAAAATCTCATGTAGCTTAGTTGGTTATGTCAATCATATAAACATTGAGGTTAAGGGTTCGAATCTCATAACATGCTATATATCATTTTTTTAAAAAAAAATATGTGGCATCCACTTAACGCTGACGTGGCAGCATGGGAGAGACTCAACTCTCCCATTATAATATAGATTTCATATTAATTAACAAAAATCCGACGTCTTCTAACTTCCTATACTTTATTGATTAGATATTAATAATTTCAGAAAAATGTTTTTCAGTTATTCCTAAAAAAATGAATGCATGTTCAGGGATAGTCTTGACTTGAGAATCAACCATATGTGTGTCATGGGTGCATGGCTGAGAAGGAGGCTGCTTGAAGCAGAGTGACTGAGAAGAACTGAAGAAGAGTTACTAAGAAATTACAGTGTAAAGTTATGGACTCCAGCTTCTTTTTGTTATGGACTCCACCTTGATTCATCAACAACTCGTGTATCCCAAACGAAAGAGGCCTTCACGTTGGAGACTACGCCATTGTTCATGCCTCAAGAGACATTAAGGCCGTTGGAAAAGAGGAAAGAGATTGCTGAATTATGGGGCTTTTGTTGTAAATGCAGTAGATGCAAGCTTGAGAGTATCTTTTCTGTTACTAACCAAGAGATGGCAGAGCTTGAGATGGCAGAGCTTGAGATGGGTGTTGAGAGACGCGTGGACGCAAGGCACGCGGTTTATATGGTGGAGGAAGGGGTGAAAGAGTAAGTAAAAGGGAATGATAAAGGGTTGCTGAGAGCATCTTATTGGGGAGTTTATGAAGAGATATATAACTCAAGAGACTTATGAGGAGATGGGGAAGGAAGATTCCAACAATGGATGTTGTGGTGGATAGTGTCTCTGAGGTCAATGGAAGCGATTAGAGATTGATGAGGGTGGTGGTGGAAGGAACGAAGAAGAAGAATGGAGGATGCAGTAACATCCAAAGTGATATCATTAAAGAAGACAATGAAGACTCTTCTTGGCCTAGAGTGACAAATCTTTTTGTAACTGTAGAAGCTAATTGTTTATAAGATCATAGAGAGAGAGAGACAGAACCATTGTGCTTCCCTGTTATCTCTATATGTTATTACAACGACAATCACATGGAAATAACACTTGTTTGTTGAAAATGTTCTGTAAACAATCAAACGGGAATAACAACACTTGTCATCATGTATAAAAAAAAAGACTGAACTTTTGCATAAAAGAAAATGATGAAGGAGAATCTATTCGTCGATCCAATGATCTTGATTAGCACTACCTCCAGGTTTGTCTTGCAGCAACACATCTTTCTGCTGTTTCAACTGGTTAACTAGCCTGCGGACGCTAGGAGGATCCGAAGGTGGTTTCTTCTCTTGAGTTTGCATCTCCTTTTTGGTACTAAGATATGGTTTAGGAGGAGGAGCCTTGTCTTGCAGAACCGCAAGCTCCTTTAGGCGTTTGTATGCTTTCTTCTTTTCCTTTCTCTCTGCTAGATACTCCATCTGAAAAATAACATCAAAAACATTTCCAGTGCTCAAGGAACAGCATCATCAGCAACAGCAGAGTTCAAGAAAGCACGTACATTAGCTACAGACATGGCGTCATCTTCACTGATGCCATTCTTGGTCAGTTCAAGGACCCGGCAACCATATACGCGTGCTGGATCAGGAATAAACGCCGAAACCCTATGGGATTGAAGAGAAGGAAGCATTATATCAGAGATACATCCACAGTGAAGGAAGCATCAATGAAACTCCCCATTGAATCAGAATTGAAAAGAGTCACGCGGACAGTACTAGTGAAAGACACAAGAGATTAAGCCAGAACTGTTAGGAAGCTAACATATATTAGGACAAGGTTATAAAGAAGAAACTCATAACCATATAAGGTAGAGATGAAGGAAACCTTCCCATTAAATCAGAATTGAAGAGAACCACAGGGACAGTACTAATGCGAGACACAAGAGAGTAAGCCAGAAACTCAAAACGCATTGACCAAACCATATGAGGTAGAGATGCAATGCAGACACATAAAGAAGGAGACTTTACTTGTTGGGGTCGACGAGTTTAGCTTCAGGATGCTTACGGGAGAATCTACGAACGTAGGGATCTTCAGGGAGAACAATCTTCTTGAGGTTCCCATTAGAGCGAGGGAACACAGGAGGTGGTGATCTGCCCATAGAATAGAACCCACCAATATCAACAGTAAGAAACTAAAACCTAAGATCCTGAATCCAAGTATGTACAAGATCTCAACTTGCTAATGCAATTGAAACCGAAACGATGAATCAATAAGAATAAAGACGAATCATTTCATCGAGCAAAAGAGAGAGAGAGAGTTACGCTTCCATGGCTTTAAGCCAAACGGGCTCTCGCGAAGCGAGCCCACCAACAAGTCTCCTTGTTTTGGAAAGTAAATCTCCTTTCATCCACGACATGGTTGCTTGCTCGCTCACCAGAGCTTTTGCTTCTTCGCTTGATCTGTAACACCGAGCCAGACGCGACGAGGGTTTAGAAATGCGTCGTATCGGTTAAGATCTCATGTTTATGAATCGAACCGGGTACATCATCTAATAATTTCGGTCTATAGTCGGTTATCTCAATTCTGCTGGTTTCAGTTTCATCTCGAACGAGAAACGGTGGCGTTTCAATAAAAGCTCATACATGGTTATGAATCAAACCGGGTACATCGGTCTAGAGTCTGTTATCTTTGCTTGAAAGAGAGAACTAATAAAAGATCTTCTTGAAACGGCGCCGTCTCGGCGTCCATTATATCCCTGGTTGGTCTCTCTCAATCGAGTCTAGAGAAGTGCAACAATGGCGTTGAGACTGACCTCGCTAAAACGCGCCGCCGGTGAGTCATGCCGTCTCTTCCAAACCCGAAGTTTGAGCCACGTCGCGGCAATGCCTCCTCCTTTGAACAGCGCAATCGATCAATCCATGTCTATGCCGCCGCTGATCTCACCCGATTTCGATCAGAGTCAACCTGGTTCGATCGACGAGAAGAGCTTCGGATTTGGGCTTCCTAATTTCGTTTCCGGTGGATCCATGGAGCTAATGGCTGTGCCCAAGAAGAAGGTTTGGGAGAACTCTCACAGTCTCTTAATCAGTTTCAGGGTTTATTCTAGGGTTTTAGATCAATATTAGTTAGGTCCTCTTTAGGTTCACATTCTCTAAAGAGTTAACACTTAGCTAGAATCAAGTGAAAATTTTGTATCTTTATAATGGCATTGTCCTCTTGGAGAATGATATGTTGTTGATGAAACATGGCAGGTTTCTAAACACAAGAGAGGGATCAGAAACGGACCAAAGGCTCTTAAGCCTGTTCCTGTCATCATCCGTTGCAGGTAACACGAGATTGGCTTCTCTTAAACTAGAAATAGGTTTGAGTTTTGTATGTGAAGGAATTAGTTTCTCTAGGATGTCACTGCAGCTACAGGCTAATGAATAAATGAATATGCTTTCTGATTGTGTGTTCATCTCTTCTTTATGATCTCATTGAGTGCACATTCTCTTGTGTTTGCAGGAGTTGCGGAAGAGTAAAGCTGCCACATTTCTTTTGTTGCAGCGGTGAGCGGGGAAACCCTACTGAGCAAGGCAATTAGAGAAACTATTCAAGGTTTTCTTTATATGATTGTTTCTTGTTGGATATCTAGAGGAAAAAAAAACTTGGCTTTCTTAGTTGAGTGATAAACGATAGACATAGTTGACTCTGTTTTGTCAAATTATTTGTTTTTGTTTTTTCCTGCAAGATCAATATGCTCATATGCTTGTTTTGACATATTATGTTATTGTCATTGTTTGTTGCAAAGTCTAGTCCAGCTCATTTATAATATGCATGTGTGGTCTTAGACTCAAACGACCAGCTACATCTACAAAAGAGTAAAGAATCTCTTCCCTCGTAGGTTTGCCGTCTGACTAGCAATGTATGTTCTCATAGTTCGCTGCCATGATCACAGTTCTCTGGTAGTAACATAGATGATCATTTCTTTCATTATTTATCCGGTAGTTATATGGATCTTGGTTGGAATCTGATTTGGGCACGTTGAGATTGGAACCATGCCATTTCTAGTTGCTTTTGGTTTCTGATGTGTTGTGATTTTTCATAGTTTTAGCTTTGTTATTTCATATATATTCATGCATTAATCTTACATTTAGGTGCATTTAGAGTATATTGCATGTACATTTGCATCTTGTAGGTGTTGAATGAGTTGTTTGGTGTTTTGGAGGTGATTATAGCAAAAAGGAGCATTTAAGTATTCTTGAACCGAACGTGTGAAAGACGAGCATGAATGAAGATGTTAAAGATACCTTTTGAGCATTATCTTTTGGCAAGTCATGGTAAATTGAGTTAGCTTTACAATGGAAGTGGTTTCAAGTCATTTGGAGCTGTATTGAGGGATTTATGATCAAAATACTACACACATATCAGTATGATATTCCTTGTGGCCATCTAGTATCCTCAACAACAACCTTCGAATTTTTAAGTCTTTAGACACATTTTTATTCACTTAAAACCTATAAAACTCATTACTATTCATTATTATTCTTATTTTTAGTATTCTAAAGGTGTTTGCAACATGGAGAAAGTGGAAAGAACTTTAAGAGTGTGCTTTATTACTTTTAAGCTTGCAACATGTTGAATGGGTTGTCTACCATGAGCTTGGTGAGATTTTGGCCTAACTTTCTCTACCTTTTCTGAAGAGGCATGTGTACCCAAGCTGTGTGAAGAGCCAAAAGGTATAGAGAACATGGAGAAAGATGTGTGCAACATGGAGAAAAGTGGAGAACATGGAGAAAGTGGATATAACTTTCATGAGTGTGTTTTATTCTAGATCTAGATCTGAATCTTGTAACATGGGGAGAATAATTGTATTTTCTCCTATAAAAGGATGATGAGAGCAGTCTCACAAAACACACCTTAGCTTGCATTCTTCTTTGTATTGTATTTTTGAGTTCTTACAATTGTTCTTAGTGTTCTTAAGTGTTCTTGAAGTTTATGTTATAAAGTCTTGTTTTCTTTAGCTATTCTCTTCATCTACATTCTGTTTCTTGTTTTCTTATATTATATCATCTTGATTATACTTCTATCCATCATGGGATTAAGTGTAAACAAGATGATTAGTGAGTAGTCCACTTTTGGATTCATGGGTTAGGATGATCTAGAGTGATTAAATGAAGATCTAGGGTGTTAGTGTTATATCTACATATTTCCTTGCTTGATGAGTATTCTTAAAGCTAGATTAATCTTGATCATATTAAGCTAGATCCTTAGGCAATTCCATGCTCATAAGGCATGTTGAATCACCTGATCAAACTCATCCTTGCTCTTTACATGCTTTACCAAAGACATTTGATGTTAAAGGTGTTGAGATGGTTATTAAACTTGTTGCTAATGATTACTTTCATAATATTCAACCAAAGACATTTGATGTTTGAGTTATGTTAGTAAATGAGCATTCATCTAGACATAGAGTTTGTTCAGAATTGTGTCTAGGCCTAAGGAAATAAGTTGATTGAAATCTTGCCACCCTAGATTGGATCATAATCACTTGAAGTTAAATCCATTTACCCATGAGTCCATTTTATCTTTATTGAATTTCTAAAGTTGCTTCATTGCTAGACACTTGCTACTAGTTACCAATTCAAACAAACAATTTGGTTGCATTTAGATTAAGCACAACCTATACTCTCTCTGTCTCACACTCACTTAGGATTGGATTGACATCCTTTCTTTACTACATTGATTTGAAAATAAGGAAAAATTCCTTATCATTGGCGATTTCCCGTTAGCCGGGGACCTGGAGGATAGTTTTGCTTCTGTGTGGTAGGTGCTCTGGATCTGTTCGTGGTGGATAGAAGGGGTTTTGCCTGTTGGTAGTTGTTGTACTGAAAATTTGGCTCTCGTGGTACCATTGCCCATCTAGCGTTGCTATGAAGCAGTGGCATAGCTCTTGTTGGTTCTGCTAGACCACCGACTTCATGTCGTTCAGCTGTGTTTGCATTGTTTGATAAATCGAACAGAGTTCACCCTCTCTCTGCTTGGCTTTATCGAATAGTAGTTTGATCAATCTTCTCTTGCAGCGCCTTGAGCTCTCTTCTGTGCTTGTGTCATCACTCGCTACCTCTGTGTTGTCTATCATACTCAGTCGTTGTAGATTGAATCACTCCTAGCCAGTGCTTCTCTAACAACAGTTCGAACCATCTGTCAGTTCTTCCTAAGAAGAAACCATTGCTAGCAGTTGTGTCAAGTTGGCTCCTATATTTGGCAAGACCTCGGTAGAGAGAATGGCTAGCTGAGTAGACTCTCATTGGTGTGAACCCATGGTGAGGGCCATGGGACACTGGTAGCTGTGAATCTCTCCCAAGCTTCTTCCAAGACTCCGTCTCTAGACCATTTTTGTTGAATCCTGAGATTTCATTCGCTAAGCCGCGGGCGGTTCTTGAAATGTAGAGAAGAGACTTGTTGAGGAAAGCTTTCTTGACACTCATCCCAAGTTTGTGATAGCAGTCACGAGGAGTGTTCTTTCCCATGATGAGCTTATCTCCCATAAGAGAATGGAAAGCGAAGCGGAGCTTCAGGTTTCATCTCTGAGACTCATTGGTTTGGACAGACCACAATACTTGTCAAAGTCTATCCAGGTGGTCAAGGGGATCTTCCAAAGGTATGAGCCATGGTACTGTGTTGGTTTCAATCGATGTTGTGAGGCTGACTGATCTCGAAGTTGTTGTTTGCCACTGCTGGTGCTCTCGATACCGGTCCTACTCCATGAATGTGTGGTGATCAATACGTACCATGGTCTGGCTGGACGCTGCTGATGTATATGTTGTACAGGGTTGATCAGCCATGAGCTTCTGCACCATGAGGTAGTGTTGATCTCTTTCCATAGTTTCAAGTTGTAATCTGTTGAGTAATTGGGCTTGTCTTTTCTCTTCTCTTCCTTACTAACTCTCTTTCCAATGCTCTAATGTTGTCAACTCTTGGGACAAAGGTCTGTTGGTCCTCTGCTTCTCAAGT